>CBVK0103179302.1:0-12260 GCA_900067695.1 Picea abies | reverse complement strand
TGTAGAAGGTGGAAGATCCTTAATGATGAGGAAAATTCTCTTGAAGCTAGAAAAGGAAGTGGAAAATCCATCCCAGAGGAATAGTTTGTTTCATACTTCTTGCAAAACCAAAGATAGGGTATGCAAGGTGATAGTTGATAGTGGAAGCATAGATAACTTAGTATCCAAAGAGATGGTGGAGAAGCTAGAATTGGAGATAGTTTCACATCCAAGCCCGTATAAAGTTTCATGGTTGAAAAAACGACATCAGGTAACAGTCACTAAACAATGTTTAGTTGAATTTAATATAGGGGGATACAGAGATGAGATTTTATGTGATGTAATTCCCATGGATGTCTATCATCTTTTGTTGGGGAGGCCTTGGAAATATGACAGAAACGTTATTCATGACAGAAAAAAGAACACCTACACCTTTGAGAAGAATGGTAGGACGCATATTTTGCTACCAATTGAAGACAGGAAGGTGAAAGAACAAACAAGTAATACTATACTTCTCATGAGTGGGAAGGAACTTCTAGATGAATTTAAGAAAGAATAAGAAATGTATTTTTTTGTGGTGATAAAACCTAGAGTCATCTTGAACAGTACTTCGATAGATGATCTACCTAAGGAAATTCAGGAACTACTGGAGAATTTCACAGATATAGTGGTGGGCAATTTTCCTTGTTTGTTGTCACCCATCAGGAGTATAAGTCATCACATTGATCTCTTACTAGGAGTGAGTTTACCAAACAAAGTAGCATACAGAAAGACACCGTAGGAGAATGAAGAAGTCAAGAAGCAAGTCCATGATTTGATGGACGAAGGGTTGATTAGAGAAATATTGAGTCCATGCATTGTACCTACAATGTTAAGTCTGAAGAAGGATGGTGGATGGAGAATGTGTATAGACTCGAGGGATATAAACAAAATCACCATCAAGTATAGAATTCCTTTACCCAAGATGGATGACTTGATGGATTGATTGAGTGGGGAAAAGTTTTTTTCAAAAATTGATTTGAAAAGAAGATATCACCAGATTATAATGAGTTAAGGTGATGAATGGAAGACAACATTCAAGACAAATGAAGGACTGTATGAATGGCTTGTCATGCCATTTGTCTTGACGAATGTGCCAAGTACTTTTATGAGATTGATGAATGAAATATTGAAAGATTTCATTTGGAAGATTGTAATTGTATATCTTGATGATATACTGATCTTCAGTAAGACTGAGGAAGAACATTTGAGGCATTTAACTTTAGTGATGAGGAGGTTGTAGCAAGAGAAGTTGTTGATAAATCAGAAGAAGTCATATTTCATGAAGACAAAAGTTATTTATTTAGGTTTTGTGATCTCTTCGAATGAGTTGAAGATGGATCCTGAAAAGGTAAAAGCAATCAAAGAATGGTTGTCGCCAAGGAATATCTTTGAAGTCAAAAGCTTCCATGGAATAGCCAGTTTTTACAGGAAGTTCATCAGAAATTTTAGTGGGATTTGTGTGACAATGATGGACATAGTCAAGAAGAGACATAAATATTTTTATTGGACAGAGGAAGCAGAGAAAATTTTCAAGTTGTTGAAGGAGAAGATAACCAAACAACCAGTTCTGGTTCTGCCAGATTTTGGTAAAACATTTCAAGTGAGATGTGATGCAAGTGGATTTGTGATTGGAACAGTCTTAAGTCAATACAATAGACCAGTTGCATACTTTAATGAGAAATTGCTTGAGGCCAAAAGAAATTACTCCACTTATGATAAATAGTTTTATGGAATCATACAGGCGTTGAAGAAATGGAGGCACTACCTGGTTCCAAAAGAGTTTGTTTTCTATAGATACAACCAGGCCTTACAATTTATAACCAGATAGGAGAAACCAAACCAAAAACCTAAAAAATGGGTTGAGTTCATGCAGAACTTTATCTTTTTATAAATCACATTTATTGAAATGCTAACAAGGTTGTTGATGCATTGAACAGGAGATGTTTGATTCTACAGGAGTATCGAGTGAAGACCTTAGGTTTTGAAAACCTTAAGGAAATGTACGAGGATGATTTAGATTTTAAAGATGCTTAGGAAGCATGTGAGAATCTTTTTCTGATAAACATAAGCTAATGGAATGAATACTTGATTCAGGATGGACTGTTGTTCAGAGGAAATCAGTTGTGTATCCCGAACAGTTCCATGAGAGAAAAACTTTTGAAGGAAAAGCATAGTGGAGGATTGGCTGGACATTTCGACCATGATAAAACATTTACGCAACTGAACAATTCATATTATTGGCCAAGAATGAGGACAAATTTCATGAAATTTGTGAACATATGTAGAATCTTCTAGCATGCAAAGGGGAAAAGACAAAATATAAGGTTATATAAACCATTTCCAATACCAGAGAGGCCATGGGACGTTGTAAGCATGGATTTGTGTTGGGACTATCGAGGAGACAGAGAGGTTGTGATTCCAAATTTGTGGTAGTTGATATATTTTTCAAAATGGCACATTTCATTCCAGGTCAGAAAACCAGTGATGCAACACACATTGCAAATATGTTTTTCATAGAAGTTGTTCGACTTCATGGGTTACCCAAGAGTAATGTTTCAGACAGAGATACCAAATTTGTTGGTCATTTCTGGAGGAAACTATGGAAGAATATGTAGATGAATTTATCCTTTATCTCAACATATCACCCTCAGACGGATGGACAAATTGATGTAATTAATCAAATTTTGGGAAATTTATTGAGGAGTTTGGTCATTGAACATCATAATTAGTGGGATAAGATTATGTCGCAAGAAGAAATTGCATATAATGACTCACCTAATAGGAGTACATGAAAGAGTCCATTCCAAATACTGTATGGAATGCAGCCAAGGGGAGTACCTGACTTAGAGAAGAATGAGTTCAGGAGTGTTGGAGTGTAAGATTTTTCAGCAGAGATGCAAGAGCTCCACAGTAAAATTAGAGAGCGATTACAGAGTTCTAGCTAGGAATACAAGCATAGAGAAGATAAAAATAGAAGAGAGATTCAATTTGAAGTGGGATATTTAGTTTTGTCACACCTCAAAAAAGAAAGGTTCCCAAGGGGAACATATAACAAGTTGAGGATGAAGAATATAGGGTCATGTAAAATTTTAAGAAAGTTTGAGGAAAATGCTTATGAGATAGAATTTCCAGATGATGTGGGTATATCACCCATATTCAATGTAGCAGATATGTATCCTTACAGAGAAGAAGAAGCAGGAGGAGCAGATAATCAAAAGGAGATTCAGTGGATAAAACAGATGCCTGTAGCAAAAAGGTTGCATATGGAAAATATTATTGATCAAAGAGTTAGCAAGAAGACCCGAAGGAAGATATATTTTGAATACTTTGTAAAGTGGAAAGGACACCCAATTGAGGATGCCAGTTGGGAAAGTGAAGAAGATATTCAGAAACATGGACAGACAGTGTAGGAGCTCATGGACTAACATGGACAGACAATGTAGGAGCTCATGGACAGGAGTCCATGAATTTTTTATCCAGAGGAGTATGATGTAGGAGCATCGTCAGTGAAGAAAAGTGCAAGTGGAGTACAACTGGATATACACCAACGCGCATTTTGAAGAAATTTTAAATTCAAAAGAAGGAATATTAATGTAATAGCTAGAAATATATATTTACTTTAATGTTTTGGGGAATTGTAATGTAGATCTTGAACATTTGATCTCAAATATCGGTTGTGGACATTTATTGTAATAAATGATAAGTAGTTGGTATTCTTTAATTGATAAGATAACTTAAGGTTATAGGAGGGAAAAACTCAAGAAGACTCCCTCATATGTATGGTATTATTCATTCTCATTGTAGAGAAAGAGAGAATAGGAGAGTAGAGAAGAACATAGATTATAGAAGTTGTATGAGAAGATAGTTGTTGTTGTTGAGACTATGTACATAAGCAATTGAATTAATGTAAGAAGGCTTTGATCCAATTTCATAGTGCACTATGGTTGCTGTGTGTATCTATTGAATGGTATGTTTACAAGTTTCTTATATTCTCTGCTATGCATTTGGTTCAATGTTGTGTGTCTATGTGATTTCATGTTGAATGTATGAAGTCTATGAGAAGAGTATAAGTTTCAATTGTTTCTCTTCGTGAGCATTCCTACAAGGAGTGCAATGAAATTCCGCAAGGAGTACATTGAAAAGATTATGGGTTTTACCTCAGAAAAGCTCAGGAGAGATATTGTTGAACTTATACCAGTAGAAGTGAAAGTATAGCACATATTCATGCAAGGTGTGCACAGGCTGAGGAGAGTCTTAGAATTTTCTAACCCAAGTGAGTGGTTAAAGAAATTTTGTCGCAAAGAGTGCATAGATTTGGAGTTGTCAAATAATCAGATATTATCATGAAGGCTGCAAGGAGTGTACATAGGATTATTTAGAATCCTATAATTTGTAGCAAGAATCAAGATTAGGAAGGGTAAAGACGTGGAAGAGTTTAAAGAAAGGACGAGGGTTGAATTCACCTCATGGAAATCAAGCTCAGAAGGAAGGACGCCAAGTCATTTGGCGAGGAACCATTGAGAACCTCGATGGATGGTAGAGATTCATGGAAGAGGAGGTGTCGATATTCGTGTGCCATTAGATCCAGTGGAGTTGAAGGAAGGATAAGGGTTGAGAGTCATCCGACACTCTGAAGTTCAGGAGAGATAGTGTGGACCGTTTATCTGAGGAGGGATCTGACCATCGATTCCTTTCGTTAGGAAGGAGAGTTCAGAGATCAAGAGTCGAGAGGAAAGAAGGAAGCCATCGCCCAAAGTCCCGAGACGTGAAGTCCCATTTTGTGAAGAAAGGATATGGAGCATTGGATCATGGGGAGTTGTGGACCATGAATATGACATAGCAAAGTTTGGAATTTAGACTTCTGAGAAAAGAAGGGGAGTTAACTTTCAGGTTCATGAAGCATGAAATTTCGAAGAGCTTAGGAGTCAGCCCAAGGTCATAGTTGGAGGCCACATCAATGGAGGATAAAGGGAGGATCTAGCAATGATTAAGATCTAGTTCAGAGTTTGGGGATTAGAAGAGTCAGTGTGATTCACAGCAGAACACCTGAAGTCCCGAAGTTGCAAAGAGGCCTTGGGAAAGGCATGCGGTCATAGTCAATGATCACATGGGGGAACTTTATGCTCAGTGCTAGTTCACACGGGTGAAGTTCACGAGGACCTACGGATTGGTTTGTAGATGTTCTAGCAGGGACCTGAAGAGCTGCTTCAGTTTGAGAATAGAGGAAGATCCATAGACTAGGAAGTCAACAGATGCTACTAAGGTGGGGGAACTACATCAATATTCAATGGTGTTGTGAGTTTCTTTATGTACTCTTTCTTTTGCCAAACACAACAAAATTTGAACTAAAACATCATTGCCTATTTATCCTTTATCCTCTCAAAGTTTCATCTACCAAGTCATTTATTTCTCTGTCTTTTAGGAGGTTGACTCCATGACCCAAGGTTCTGTATTTCCTTGCCAACGGAACTAGAAAAATTTCAAAAACGCAATAAATCTAGCCGAAAATTCAAATTCATTATCTATTAGATACTAAGTCTCAGAGAGAGCCCTCTCTAGGTTGGAAAGGCTAGTTTCAAGTCGTAAAGTTGGTCTGTAGGTTACCTCTGTCATTTTTTTTCTCAACTAAACAAATTTACAAAGTCATAACACACCCTTCCACATGGGGGAGTGCAGGGGGGGCTTTCCCCCGCTATGGTCTCTGGGGGTTATGGGGGAAAGCGGGCCTCTGACAAGGGTTTGGGGGATTTCCCCTGAAGGAAAAATTACCTTGTAAATGTATATTGTAATTTCATAGTAAATATGGACCGTTCATCATAAGGTCAAAAATTTGATGGTAGAAGTCATGTTAGGGTTTTTTTCCCTAGAAGACTGATCCAGGTGGATATTGGTGGCCACCCACCTTTTCCAAATGGCTCAAAACAATTTTCTGGCCATTTTGGCAATTTACTATTTTTAGCAGGTTTTAACTTTCGAGGCCATTTTGAGGGCCCAAATGAAGGTTTTTCAAGATCTAGGTTCTTAATGATATTCGAAGGCATGATTGAGCCCCCAAAATGAATCTCCTCAACAATACCTTTCCAACGAGCTATCACACGCCTAAAACGGAGATTGTATGCAAAAGTTACGACCCCGGGAAGTTGATGTACTTACTTACCCAAACGGGGCCCACATGACTTTTGGTGCTTCATCTCCTAGGGTATAATGAGAGCATGGGTCCTCCAACCATTCTTCTAGGATAACTCAATCCACAAAGTGTCTTCCCGTGAGTGCTTACACCATAAGGGGACCACTTTGGAGTTCATCCATTTGTGCACCTTATCAATCATGATAAGAAAATAATGATTCATCTATACATTTTTCCAACAATGCATCATATACCAATGGNNNCTTCATCTATGCATTCTCATCAAGGACAATACATATTATATTACATAAATTATCAATCAATCAATCCTTTGACATCAACCAATCACTTGAAATAAATCAATGACATCAATCAATCAAACCATTGGCATCAATGAAAAAATGATCCAACAATGGTTCCCCCTTTCACCTCTCTACGAGGTTTTGCCTCCTCCTTGGGTTGTGCCCTGGACCGTATCTGAGTTTTCTTCGGCTGCTACTCTGACTCATGAATGGTCTCAGTCTCTGAATCATTGTCTGTTGGTGCCTCAACATCCTCATCCTCCTCCTCACTGCTTGATTCCACTTCAATGTAGTCGATCTATTCCTTTCCCATCAATCTATGCTCTAGGACCCAAGGGTCTCTGTAGGAGAAGAAAAGATTCTTCCTCATCAACTCTCGTCATGTATCATCATCCAACTTTGGCTTGCCCTTCCATTCCCTTTGAGGATTCTTCTGATTCATGTCTCTCTGTGGTACAAAGGGTTTGGTGAAGGGTTTATCTTTTGGCACTGAATCCGCCAAATCTCTAGTGCGTCAGATGGCATCCTGCAAGGTATGAGGCTGGTAGGCCTTCACCCATCCTCTCAAGGGTTTTGTGAGCCCTTTTGTGAATAGAATGACAAATTGGGGCTCATATATGTGTATCAATGTGATCCATGTGGATATTGGTGGCCACCCACATTTTTCGACTGGCTCAAAATAGTTTTCTGGCAATTTTGTCAATTTACTATTTTTAGCAGTTTTTAACTTCCGGGGCCATTTTGAGGGCCTAAATGAATGTTTTTCGAGATCAAGGTTCTAAATTATATTTTAAGCATTATTGATCCCCAAAAATGAATCTCCTCAATGATACCTTTCCAACGAGCTATCATACGCCTAAAACAGAGATCGTATGCAAAAGTTACGACCTCGGGAAGTTGATGTACTAACTTACCCAAATGGGGCCCACATGACTTTTGGCGCTTCATCTCATAGGGTTAGGTTTTTGGATGTCTAGTGTTTTTTTCATTCCTTCTTATTGTAAAAGGCCTTCAAAGCCTCATTTTAATCATCTTCTTGCGAATGCGATTAGCTGTCACATCTCTTCTCAGAGATAAGCTACCACCATTCTAACGAGTCTTTCATTCTGTATTTTTACAGTCTCTGTACATTTATTTCATTAATAGAAATCATGTATTAATGTATCTCTATATTTATGGTTGCATATATGATATATTTCTATTATATTATTGGATATACGCGATATCTCTGTGCATTTATTTATTATATCTCCGCTCTCATTTCGTGCCAAAAATAATCGGGATCAGTGGTATCAGAGTAGGCTGCTCTTGATCGTTTTTTCAGTGCATGTCCCTTATGAGGTCCGAGTATAGAAATTTGGGTCTCGAGCTTGTCTCTCTTGAAGACAATCGCTTTCACACACCCAATAAACACTCAATGGTGGAAGAAAAGAAAAAAAATGGAGCAAATGATCCTATCAATCTGTTGCTTGAGCAAGCTCTCACGCGACAGAGGGACGAAATGATGGAGAATTTTTCCGACATCCTTCAACGCTTTTCAATAGCATCAGGTGCATCTTCATCAAGCAACCACTTTTGAGGCACCTCTCATTTCAAGGTACAAGTTAATTTTGATATCCCTGTATTTGAAGGACAAATAGATGCAGAAGCCCTAGAAAAATGGTTAACTATGCTAGAAGTTTATTTCCCTGTTCACAATTTTTTTGAAAAAGAAAAGATCACCTTCGTACTCCTTAAATCTCTCCCTCATGTGAAAAATTGGTGGGAAACTTATTGGGAGCAAAGTTCCACAGAGGAGTCTGGAATATATGGGGTCGATCCCACTTGAGATATTTTTGTGGATGCGGTAAAGGAACAATATTACCCTATTGGAAACTATGAGGACCAATACATGAGATGGACCACACTGCAGAAAGAGAGGGGCCAAGCAGTTCCAGAGTTCACCAATACCTTCCATGCCTTGCACACCAAGATGGGTGTCAAAGACTCCGAGTGACATTTGGTTCTCAAATATCGTGGGGCTCTACACTCGGTGCTACTTATCGATATGATATTAAAACTGAGTAGAAATTTAAGCACCAGAAAAAATGGGAATTCAGGTCTGCAAATCTACAACAACCAAAGTATGAAAAAGACGGCCCTAACAAACAATCTTTTGAAAACTAGTCCAAGACACAGGAAAAGAAGGGTCACAGGAAGACAAATAAGGACATCGGAAAATGGTGTGATTTCCACAAAATCCCCTGGCACAACTGATGCAGGAGCATCTCTCACGACAAGCAAGCCAATGCAGAATGCAAGTGGACAGTTAGACAAGCCAGCATGAATTTTGAAATAACCTTGGGAATTGATGAACGATATTAAATGAGTCATTAAGATGAGGCGCACTTGTATATTGTAATCGAGACCTTGAGCCATATTCTCTCATCCTTAGTAGGTAGGAGGCATTTAATATAGTTAATGCAGTTAGATAGAATTTAATTATAGATTAGACAGTTTCTAGAGCACAAGAGGGAAACGGGATATAGACACCCTCATTGTGCATTTGTAACATTATTAGAGATTGAAATCAAGGAAGAAGAGCAAGAGCATGTAGAGAGCTGTGTAAGAACACCCATGTACAGATATTTGAATTAATAGAAGAAAGATTTGATTCAAATTCACGGTTTTGTTGTTCTCTGTGTATTGATGTTGATATGCTCATGAGTATTGGATTCCTTGTTATACATTTTCTTTTAAAATTTGTGTATATGATTTCATGTTTAAATTGAAGTCTGAAGGGAAGAAAGAATGAGTTTCAATTGTTTCTCTATTTGAGCCAGAGGATTCCTGCAAGGAGTGTAGTTGAAGTGTCCACAAGGAGTGCATTGACAAAGGAGTTCAGATAGAGATAGATTTTGTTCTCATTCACCCAAAGGTGAAGTTGCGCATAGGAGCTGTGCAAGGAGTGCAGAGGCCGGGTAAGAATCTCAGGGTTGCGAACCTAAGTGAACTATCGAAGGACTACTGCTACAGGAGTGCGCAGAGTCAAAAGACTTCAACACTTAGGAAGTGTCTGAAGGTTGTCGCAAGGAGTGCGAGCAAGAGGTATTTATAAGAAGTCGCAGAGTCGTGGAAAGCACAAGAAGGATAGGCCTTCAAATTTGTGGAAAGACAGCGTGGGGAAGCTGTGACATAAAGTTTGTAATATGCGTCGCAAGTTGTGTGTAGGAGGACGAGTTCCACGAAGGAACGCTTGGTCATTCGTAGGGATCATCAAGGAAGGATGGATGGTCAACATTTTCTAAGGAGGATTCACGACGTTCCGTGGACCGTTAGATCTAAGGAAGGTGCAGGGGAGATACAATGACATATTCTCAGTAGGTTTAAATCTCAGGAGGGGCAGAACCATTGATCCGGGCCACAAGGGCCATTGGATCTATGCGTGGATTCGCATATCAGGGTTTCATGGGTTGAAACTTCATAAACCTGCCATAGAGATCGCAAAATCGCAATACGCAATATCCCAACGACTACGAGAATGGTGTGGGGCCATAAGAGTCGACAAGCAGACAGGTGGCACATCGCATGTCGGGAGTTCATGAGTAGAAGGGTTGAGAACTTGGTGTCAAGGGTCGCGAAGCGCGAGGGCACGAGAGACGACGAAGTGGTGAGAAGACCAGGAGCCATCCATCTATGGTGGAAAGGTGGAACGCCTTATCGAGGTTTCACAGCGAGAAGTCCCGAAACATTGATAGTAGGATTCACGATCCTGCGAAGTCCAAATTCCCAATAGGGGTGATGGGACATTGAAAGGTCAACCTCATGCGTGTGTCAGAGTTTTGACATATCGGGACTTGGGAGATGGAGAACCGAGTTGCTCGACACCACGAGTGCTGAAACCGTGATAAGAAATGTTCTGACAGGATAAAGGGAAAGATCAACGTTGACTTGAATTGGGAGTTGGGGATTTGAGAATCCTACGCTCGACCACTGACCTCGCGAAGTCACGAAGTTCGATTCCCCGATAAGTAAAGAGAGGGGATGTCGTGAAGAGTTCTGTGGGTGCAGACTTCCCGATAGGGAAATAGAAGGACATTGTAGTTCTTCAAGCCATGATAAAGGGAGGATCCTGTGAGTGAATGTGCCTTGCGAGCATGCCTGCATCAAAGTGGTATCAGAGCTTTGTTCTTGTCTGTATATTTTAGGCAGGAAGAGGTAGGAAGAGGTAAAGGGCACTCTGATACATGTAAAGTGGTATCAGAGCATAGAAAGGTTCTTTGCTTTCTGTAGCAGAGAAGGAGAATTCACAATGTCGCCCAGGAGAAGGGACATGCAATCACTTGATCTAGAGGATAGGGAAATGTCGAGAAGAAGAGGTAGGAAGATCGCATATCTAGCCATAGAGAGACAAATGCGTGATCTCTGAGCTAGACTCGAAGACATGGAGACAGTGCAAATATGCATAGCCAGTGCGGGGAATTTGAGCGATTCCGAAAGCGAAGTTGAGGCTGAATGAGAAGAAGAAGTTTCATTCGAAGATGCATCAAACGAGCATTTGATCAGAGCTATAGCAAGGATGGGTGCCAAAGCAAAGATGGACATTCCAGTTTATGAGGGAAACTTGGATGCAGGAGAGCTTCTAGACTGGATTAGAGCTCTTGACACATACTTCGACTATGAAGATGTTGAAGAAGATAGGAAAGTTAGGCATGCTGTCACTAGATTGAATGGACATGCATCATTGTGGTGGGATGAACTACAAGCTGACAGACGCTGCAAAGGCAAGCAGAAAATCAAGAGCTGGGACAGGATGATCGCGAAGATGAAGGCGAAATTCATCCCGAGGGATTATCAAATTACTCTGTTCAGGAGAATGCAGAACTTGAGATAGAAGCTGATGACAATGAAAGAATACACTGAGGAATTCTATAAACTAAACATCAGAGCAGGTCATCGGGAGAGAAATGATGAGAAAGTTTCCAGATATATAAATGGCCTGAGATATGATATCCAGGATGAGATGAGCATGCTAACCATTCGAACGATGGAAGATGCTTATCATATGGTTGTGAAAGAAGAAGAGAAGTTGAGCTGAAAGCAAAGTCAGAGGGGTTGAGGCAGAAGCTAGCCTAGAGGCAAGTGAGTTGCCTAGGATAGAAACCAGAAGCCCAAAGAAGACTGGAAGAAACCTCAGATTCACACAGAGAGAGGTGGAACCTCACTGAGAGGGCCATATGTTGAACAAAAAAGGTAGCATACTGAGCAGAGAGGAGATTATGCTGATAACAACACTTTTCCTTGTACTAGAGGTAGAGGAAGAGGAAGAGGTGGAGTAATCACATGCTTCACATGTGGAAAGAATGGGCACAAGTCATTCGAGTGTCTAGAGAAAAAGAAATATGGAGGAGAAGCTCACATCGCCAAAGCTCAAAGACAAGATGTTGAAGCAGAAGACATTGAAGGTGGAAGATTGCTCATGATGCGAAAAGCCCTTTTGACACCCGAGAAGGAGGTGGAAAGCTTAGTCCAAAGGACCAGAATTTTCAGGACTGTTATCACTGAAATTTTGTCTGCACAGGGCGACAAGAACTCTGCATCATCAACACAGGACTGGAGTCATTCATGGCACAAGATTAATTCCTCAGCATTGCAAAAAGGTAAAAAAACTATACAAATGACCAAAAATTTGAAAGGCGCTTTACATCATCTGGGCGCGCGTGCGCATGCGCGTAACAACAATGTACAAAGCGTGCATATGTGCACAAGGCGTGGTTGTTGGGCAAAAAACCCGCGCGCCTGCTAAACAGCGCATTTATTGAAATTGGTCG
>CBVK0103179292.1:0-20399 GCA_900067695.1 Picea abies | reverse complement strand
ATTGTATTCTGAGATAGGAGAATGTGAGAGAAAGAAGAGGAAGTTACAACAGGTTTGTTGTAGGTTGTATCCCTTTATATGCTGGATAATAATAAAGGAAGGACCTGGCAATTTCTCTGGTGGACGTAGCCCACACTGGGTGAACCACATAAATCTGTGTCTCTATTGTATTCTGTATGTTTTGTGTTTTGTTTCCACATTTGTTTTATTTTATTGCTCCACGGTCCTATTTTTCTAACAATTGAAACCAATGAAATGAATCGCATAGCATCAATCATCACTTCCGTGGCTTGTACCCGGTAACCAAGACTTCTCAGGTGATCACCCATCCCAAGATGCCTCTATGATTGAAGACTTAGTAATTAGAAAAACATTTATTTTCAACATTTTATTTTATTTGTTTAAAATAAACATTTCCCCTCAGCTCCTAGTGTTGTTCCCGACCCTTCCAGTTGCTAGCTTGTCTCGATATTCTGGGAGTAAGTTTCATACACGCTGGGCTGGTCAGTGCAGATAGATTAATAGAGAAATCCTTAAGAAATATTGCTTCAGTGGAAACATAAGAGAGTTTGTGTAAGATATCTGGAAGGAACTTTGAGATCTAGGTTCTCCCCATCGGATCTCCCACATTCTCTTGGGATTGTGTGCAAAATCAGAGGGACACTCTCCTTGTTGGATATTCGACAAGCTCAACCTCCACTCTAGGGATGTTCTCTGAAGGGCCAAATATAGATTAGCTCTCAAATATTTATTTTTTTGCAAATAGAATAATCTCACTAACCTACCATCAATAAAGACAATTTAATAAAATATGTGATCTAAAACTGCCCATGATACCTTTAAGGCACTGGTCTCATTTACACTATTTACAAAGCCATTTGCTGCAAGTACTTTACTTTTCAGTCATTTATCTTGAAGTATTTCCTTTTACTTGCATATGTTATCTCAACTGTCCTTTTATGCAAGTATGTCTTATGTATCTTGTGGTGTTTGATTGATATATGATTTTAGAATAAATTTACTTTATATGTTATCTTTATTTAATAAATTCATAGAACACTAATTGCTTAGATTTAGTTTTAAGCCTTAGATTTTTTTCTTTAGGGACTACCCCCCTTGGCTTCGCTAGGAGTTGGCCTGGACGGAGGAGTTGAGGATTAGGTGAAAACACCTTAACTCTAACTTTCCCCCAAGTACACACCAAGTAGATTGAAGATTTCTTCCACGTTACCTAGGTGTGTATAAAGGCGACAACATGTACCAAGAATATCCATATTTTAAGTAAAACCTTGATTGCAAAGTGTGTCTGGAGGTTGATTGAAGGTAAGGGATTATGGAGTGAAGTGATCCATCAAAATATATTCAACATAAGATAGTTGGAGAGTGGATAATAAATCCTGACAAAAAAATGGCACAACGTTTCTATCATATGGAAACTAATGGTATTAGCTTCCCTTTTTGTAAAAAATGGTTTGATCTAGAAGGTTGGTAAAGATGCAAAGGTGAGAATTGGTTGTGATCCTTGGATTAGTCATGGAAATGGTTCAATACTGTTTGATGAACAAATTAAGAGGTTGCATGGAGATGGGTATTTCTTTATTAGTCAGGTAACCCTCCCCGAAGCAACTACCATATGGTGACAATAATTGAAATCAACATAAATGTTGGGGTTATCTAAAGGGGAAGCCATGAAATGTGAAGATATATTGATGCTTTGAAGGTTAGTCACATGAGAATCAAAGATGAGGAGGATGATCTACTATCTAGAAAGAATATTATAAGTGGCACTTATGCCCCAAAAGTTGGATACCATGTCTTAATTTTTTCCGTGGGGGAGGATCATCGGGTTCGGTAGTGGAAGATAATTTGGAAATTCAAATGCCTTTTAAAATTCCAAATTTTTATGTGGTTGGCATTGAAGAACAAAGTTATTACCTGGGATCCTTTACAAATGAGGGGCACCAATGGTCCAAGTAGATGAAATTTTTACAAATCTCGTGGAGAGTCTATAGAGCATTTACTCATTTATCATCCACTTATTGTTCAAGTATGGTAGGAACTTGAAGGGATCACTAATATTTGAGGAATTTGGGGAGGTAACTCCATTGAAGAAGGATTAAATAAATGGTGCACATATATTTATGTCAAAAACTTTAAGGCTTTGCCATTGATTGTTGCATGGCGAATTTGAATGGCACGAAATGTTATGCGTTTTTAAGAAAGGTATACTCTACCTTTACAATGTGTTATTCATAGTATGTAGATCCTAGAAGTGTTCTATCCACATTTTATCATACATCTAAAGATAAAGTTCCTCGGGTAATTCATGAAGAGGAGAATGATAAAGTGGTCTATGGGCTTCTTGTGATAATGCTAGTCAAGGTGATCCTCCTTCTTGTGGAGCTAGTGGCATTGTTTTTCTTTTCGAGAATCATTTTCTAAAATTCAAAGTTGGTTTGGGAAGGGGTTCAAATAATCTCACAAATCTTATGGATTTAAAGTTGGTCATCTCTCTTGCCGCAGAGAAGGAAGCACAAAATATCCAAATATTTTCTAACTCATAGGTAGTCGTCAATTGAGTAATAGGGTATTACTATTTATAAATTATATTCTAAGGCCAATATTTAGATGAAATCATACTGGCATACTCAACTTTCAATCAAATCATTTTTTGCACATATTTACAAAGAGATGAGTAGAGAGGCAGATGCTCTATCAAAAGTTGGTTTACTATTGAAACCAAGGGTTTGGCATATTTAGGAGTTTGTTGATGGTCACCTCAGTGAATATTATCACAACACTTTTCACTGGTAGTATAATTTATAGGTTTGGTACTGACTAGTTGACTTTTGAATTTTTTGTGTATAAGAGATATATAGGTAGTATTTGAATGTGAATCTTTGTTGAAGTTTTGGATTGATAAGTTGAGAGAATTGTGGGGGAGGATTTAGCATGAATCTAGTTTTGAGACTTTTTTGTTTGAAGGAATATTTCGTGGGAATGTGAGATCACATAAAAAAAAAATGCAATTTTGTTTGTATTAATAAAATTGTGAGTTTTTTCAAGGAAACAAAAGTCTCCTATGTTCTACATGGTACACAAACTTTCCAAAACATCGGAAATAAAAACATTGATAAGTATTGAATAATTCATCGTACTAATAATATCCTCACTACCTAATCAGAGCATGGTGTTATTACCTCGGGACTCTAACGGAGTATCAATCTTCACATTACTTCATAACACATGTGTATATAAAATCATCTTAATCCCCACAAGCAATACATACACTTAACTTATAAACAATTGTTGAAACCATCAAATAATCAATCCATCGGGCCAAGATGAGGTTATACACGTCAAATAAGTTAATTAAGCATAAATAACATTAATTGCATGCCCATGGCTACTCTAAAAAGGCATAATGCACAATTATAACATATATATATAATTTTACATAGTCACGACCTTGTGTCGCTCATCACACATCCATAAACATCACATCATCAAAGGAGTTCATATGTTTTACAAGTTTATTTGGTTTAGCCAACCCCTCAACATCAATGGTTGAATCAAAATAAAACACATCATCGTGTTTAAACATTACAATGTGGGCATTGTAGGGGGAATCAATTACTCCCTTTTGGGGTTTATTCTTGAAGAGCACAACCCTACCACCTTTTCCAAGCTCCATCCAGTTTCAATATGTAACACTTCCTATAAAATTATGACAAAGAGTATAATAAATCACCTTTCCCATCTACTTCCAGACCTCATCTCATAAAATCAAGATGAATTTGTGCAGTAGTGTAAGATAAGTGACAACATTCCGCTAGTGCAAGAGGCAACCTAGTCAAGTATATCAAATAAGGAGTAAGGAATGGTCATCAAAATTGACATGGCAAACGCTTTTGATCGAGTAAGACATACCTTCCTCTTCAATGTGTTAAGTAAATTTGGGTTTGCTTCACTCTTTCTAAACCATATGAAAGTATGCATTAGATGTTCATGGACTACTTCCATGGTAAATGGGAGGGCAATCTATTTCTTCAAAAGCCAAGGATGTTTCACCTAGGTTGTTCCTTGTCTCCTATGTTATACATACTTATGGTTGAATTGTTGGAGAGAAAATTAGAGAAAAAATAGGTATCTAGTAACTTAACGGGCATTCATATAGAAAAAGGTATCAAGGACATCAATCACTCTCAATTTGAAGACAATACATTGTTTGCTTGGGGGTGCATCTGTCACTATAGTAAGAAAGTTTAAAGTTGTCTTAGACACTTTATGTTATCATTTGCTGGTTTAATCAATAGGGCAAAGAGAAATATCTACTGTTGTAATACCTGCCTCCCCATAATATAATGAATCACCTAAGTATTATAATTCACCCTAGTAAGCAAATGGACCTCCTTTTTCTATCTGGGAATCCCCATTTCCCCGAGGAATCACAAGGCAAAGGATTGGCAACCTAATGTGCATAAAATTAAAAACAAAATCATGTAATGGGGACTACATTGGCTAAATCCGGTAGACATATTTATTATAATTAAATCAATTTTATCTTCCCACCCAATATATCAAACATTTGTTGTCTTAGCCCCGTTAGGTGTAATGCATCAAATATGGATGAAAATAAGATTTTTTTTTATGGTAGGTTGGAAAAATGAATAGGAAAAATCACCACCTTATTAATTGAGCAAGGACTAGAGCCCCCTTGGAAAGGGGGGGCTAGCTATAAAAGACTTGTTTCATATGAATATAGCAATTGTGGGGGAGGGGGGATTATATTGAGGTTGGTATCAATACAATGAGAATGGTGGAAATATGCACTTTAGAAAGCGTATTTGAAAAGAGGGCATTTAAGATGCCTAGATGATCCTCTTTTGATGATCGACAACTCTCCAATTTGAAAACTTTGTAAAGACTCAATGACCTTCATTCAATCTCACTTAACTTAGGTCCCCATAAATGGAAAATCCATTAGAATGTGGGAATTGCATCATCGATAACCCTCCTCTTATTGAGAAATAAACTTTGGTAGGTGCTTGAAATTGGTAAATGGAGAAGGATATTTGTACCTTTTATGACATGTCTATCTAGGAGCAGGAAGAGGGGGCATCCTAGGTTGGCTGGAAGTTCTTTGATACCCCTATACATATCCAAGATAAATTTGAATCCCTTTGGCAATCTATCCGAAGTGTAGCACCCCTACTGACAATATTGAGAGACCATCTAGGATGGGGAAGCATAGGACGACACTGCACAATCAAGTAGGGATACATGGTCAATTTGATGGAACAAAATAATTCTCCACAAATGATAATTTGGACTAGGGTCTGTTTACCAAAAATCCATTTGTTTTGTTGGGTCCCAATGGATGGGGTATTCGAGGCCCCTCTCATTGTCTAGTGGTATTTAAATCCCCTCTCATTGTCATTTTTTCATGCCTCCAAGAATCAATGCAATACCTATTTATGGGATGTGGGTTTACCAAGCAAGCTTGGAATATAAACATTCAAAACCTAGGGAAAAATATACCATTGGCTAAAAAGTGGAGGAGTATGTTCCTCACTTGGTCGAAAGTATACCCAGGGAGGCTTACAAACAAGAAACTTTTAAAACATGCATGTATTTCTTTTCCAAAAAAGTTTGTGTGGAAAACATGGCTTGCATGAAATTATATTATCTTTCAATGAACTCATCCCATCCCCATCTTGGTAGCTAACCAAGTGATTCCCTTTTATAAGAAACAATCAACTCCAATGGGATAGAAACAATAGAATTGGCCACTTTGAATACCAAATAAATAATCTAGATAAAGGCTCTCCTTGTTAACAAATTGCCAAGTACTAAATACTAGACTTGAAAGATAACTCAAGAGAATGAATGTTAGATTGGATTGAATGAAAAATACTTCCAATGGTAATAAAAGGATAAGAGATAACATATACTATACTATGATGATGAATCTAAAGACAACCTAAGGGTGGTAGGTGCAGGGGTAGGGGGTGTGGGGGGTGCTCATTGACCATAGAGGAAAATAAGAAATTGACTATGCCTGAGGATTAGGAGCCACCACAAATAAGGAGGTGGAAGAACAAGCTTTCTATCAAGTCTTACAAGGAGCAAAGGCACTTGAGTTTAAACAAATCATGATTGTAGGAGACTCCTCAATCATAGCGTGGTTCCTCCTCAACCTCTTAACTTTCAACTTTGTTGGGATAAAGAGGATAATCCAAAGACACTCAGGTCTGACTATGAAATTTGAATCTATATCATTGTATTGGGTTTTCAAATTACACAATAGAAAGGCAGATCAATTAGCCAATACTGCAATGTATTTGAATGAAAGAATGGAAAGTATAAAAGGGAGGGGGGGCATGGTGCTCTAATCTCCATGCCCATCTCTTGAACTAATTGAACTTTAATTTTCAAATGGAAGAAATGGACAAGTGTATGTGTTTGAAAGGTCAAAAGGACATGGCATTCAAGCCACTTAACATACCCCCATGTAGTTATAAGGGTGACACTGAGAAGGCTCTCAGAAAAATGTGGGATCTCTTATCCCTTGTGGTGCCCTTCTCCTTTGATCTACTTACTTTGTCTTGACTCTAGTTTGAATTTGCATTTGGGTGATACACAATGCAAATAGGAGGTTTTTGGTTCTATTGTTTGTCCTCATGGTTATTTCTCTTACTAGGATTTGCAATGGCCTAATGTAGGAATAGGTGCTGTGTAGTGTGAAAGTTATTAGAGCTCTGATGGTGCATTCAATTGCATGAGAAGGGGATAGCTAATTCCCAACACGAGGTTACCAATGAGGCACTAAAGTGGAGTGACTAACATGAAAGTTAGGATCATTGTCTATGGGCAGAGGTTTAGAAGAGAGAAAGGTAGTGCGAGGCAATGGAAGTGCAACTCCAAGCAATTAGAAGCATGGAAAGGGCCATACAAGATTAGATGTAGGCTCAAGATCTTCATAATATGGAAATGGGAAAAAAGAAAGGTGACATGATTACCATGATGGAAAATATCAAAAGGTCTCTGTTAAACTTCATGGGTGGTGATGTGAATGCCACTTCCTCACCAATGAGAAAACAATTTGAGTTCCAAGAGGTCAAGCAAGAGTGCTTGTAGGAAGAAGCAACCCAGTAAACTATCTTAGTAGTACATAAAGGCACTAAAAGAGGCATAAGCAATATAACTAGAGAGTCATAGGTTCAAGAAGGGGCCCTCCATGGGTTGGATTTTTAAAATTTCAGTTGGATTTTAAAAATTTCTATCTAATTTGAATGTATTGCAAAATTTGGCTACTTTTGGGTCAGCTTGTGCGGTAACCTAAAAAAAACATTATACTTGATTATATTTGTTGTGGGCTACAACCTCTTATTTATATATATGTATTACAATGCTAGATAGTTTGGCCCCGACCTCTTTCTGATACAAAATCATTGTTGCTTTAAAAAAGATGGAAAAATCAACCAAAATAACTAAAAACAAAACATTGTACCTAATTAATCCGTGCATCATGCACATTAAATATTTGAAACATTCATAATTTGTATTAAATCGATATATGCAAATGCCTTAAGTGTACACATCTAATTTACGCTCTACATTGAATCCACTTATATATACAAAGAGTGTTAATGCATCCCCTTCACCCTAGTCCACTCAAATTGAAGAGTATATTCTTTATCTACATTTAATGCACCATTTTGTTGATGTCTCCCATCCCCCTCCACAATAATTGTAGAGTTTTTTATTTTAGTTGGAAAAAGCAATGTCTACAGATATCATATAAATGTAAATGGTTGAGCAATTTATCGAAAACATGTTGTCAATGGGGAGGCCATAGGTCACAACTTCAAATCTGATCAAACCGATTACGGTTATCAACAACTATTGTCGCACATGAGCTTTTCATTAGAAAAAAATGCATTGTATTTTTTGCCCAATGGGTCAGCTAAACTGGTTGTCGCCGATATTGCTAAGCATTTCATTAATTTTGTGTCAGCAGGTGTCTTGTTCAAATTCCCTTAGGTTAGGCACACTAGTTTACCTCGACAAGTATTAACGACGATATCCATGAATGTGGGGAATCATCCCTTAGATTTTCCCATGATGTTTCTTGGGAAAAAAATGAATTGTATTTTTTTTTATCCATTATACTCAATTATTTTATGTACAACATAAATAACCTATTTTGTTGTCTATTAATCCCATATTTATTATGTGAATTAGTCTTCTAATTATTAAGACTTATATGTCAAGTAAGTATTGATTTCATTATTCATCCTTTGGTCTTGATCATAAATGAGATCAAGTGTGTGGTTTCCATAGAGTTCTATGTGCAAAGAGGCTTGGAGAGTTATTTTTTGAAGATTTGATGATTAATATTAATAAAGTTAGGGGTGGAAAGAGCAGGTGGGAGTCTTCACGATCCCAAGGGTGGGAATATTGAGCAGAGGAAGTTTTGACAATCAAGTGAAAGCTTACACGTTGTGGTGTGGGCTCAACATTGTCAGAAAACTAGGAATCAAAGACTTGTTGGTCTTTGGGGATTCATTGATCATTATTAGGGAAGTCATAAATAAATCTAGTTATGGAGGGATCAAACTTCAGGGCATCATTGTGAGGATTAGGCAGGCCATGTCCCAATTCAATAAGGTTGAGTTATTCCACATATGAAGAGAACAATGCGCCACTACATTAAATTTCAGAGTCCTCGTGCAAAATGGGAATTTTCTTCTAGCCACTACCCACTAACCTTACGACGACATGTCACAATACAAATTTAATTAACTCTCTATCATTATTTTTTTCTTTTCAAGTCCATGGAGGGACCAATGATGCCGCACATATGAAGCAATTGGTGAAGAGAACACATAAGCGAGCAAGCCCAGGCACCCATTTATTCCTATGGGATTTGCTCATGTTACTTTAAGGCGTAAGGATGATGAGGATCAAGCAATTTTGGATATTTACGATGAGGAGATTTGCAAAATTTTGGTTTAGAGTGGAAGTTTGGTAGATTGAGGGTTCAAACCAGCGAGGAGAGAATCTTTGGATGTGCATTGGAACAAGGAATTGGGGCACACTGGACTGCTTCAATGTTGTTCAGTGACAGACACAGGACATTGTTTGGGGGTTTCTCTAGATCAACGTTACAGGTAAATGGAACTTTAAGAATTCTTGGGGTTTTCCTTTGATTTTGTTGAGATAATATTTTACAAGGGGGGTAGGCCTGGTCTGTGGTTTACTTAGAATTGGGGAGTCTTTTTTCTTGCATTGTCGTAGGTTTGTGAAAAGAGGGATGGGACAGTCTACTTGATCCAAAATGGATCCAGGAAGGCCTAAAAATAAAGGTTACCATAATTAGATGAAACCAATGCCATTGCGTCGGCCTCTTCGTGTCGATTCCAACCATATTTTTTTTTCCAAAAACAGACACCGTATGCGAAAGTTATCACATTCTGATCAATTTCCCAAACATACAAAAAACATCAAAGTCAACAAGCCATACTGTTGATGTCAACAATACATCAGCATGACGTGGCAGCTTGAGGAGGTAACACATGTCACTCATTTTTGGCATTTTCAGGTTGAGTTGGCATGGTATGGATTTTGACACATGGCACCGTATGGATATTGACATGTGGCAGGCTCAAGGTACGACACGTGGTTGTACGGACGTGATGTGGCACCAACGACAGCATGACATGTGGAATGTATGACAATGACATGGTAGGATGACTATGCAGGCTAATTGGGCGGTGATGTGGTAGTGTCGACTGTGCACTGACTGTATAGGTGACTAGATTATACGGTCCAATCACAGGGTGACATGTGGCCCAATCAGAGGGTTCCACGTGGCACCCCAGATTTGGCCAATAACGGCTGGATCGAAAATTTGTTACACTATGTGGGATTCGACAACCCGACCTCCACCTAGCTAGAGTCTTCGCAACCACTGGCGGACCGACCAGACTATACGTTGGGTCTTAACATTGACACATTTTCATTTTGTTTTGATTATGTGCGAAAGTTTTGGGATAATCCCGGTCGGCGGGGGATAGGTCGACCGACCAGGGCCACATGGAATCCATATGACCGGGTAAAAGATGTTGGACCAGAGGTTTTAGGGGGGCCAACGCCTAGGGCTTAGCCACATGGTGCGCCACATGTGCCCAGGGGCCCGGGGAAAAGGGGCTGGCGCACATATTTGCCAATTTTTTGGTTTTGAACTATATATTATGGATTTTTTTGGTTTTGGAGCCCTGTTTTAATGGATTTTGGCCCTAAAAGAGGGGATCTGAGCCAAGGAAAAGGCCCAAATCATGTGGGGAAGTTGGATTTCGACCACCAACTCCAAATCTACTTAACCAAGCCTATTTTCCATGCGGAAAAGGTTCAAAACAAAATAAATGATGACGAATTGTGAAGCCTAAGCCATTTTTCTTTAGGGATGCCTTTGAGGAAGCGAACTTTGGAGGCCATTTACGAAAGCTACGCTCAACCTTTTTCAGTACCATTAGTTGTGTTGGATTCTTGAGGTCAATCAAAACACAACAAGACTAGTTTGTAATCCTTTTGAGATGCTTCTGATGTAATTTTGCAGTATTGAAGATTAATAAGAAAGCATTCCCCACTGAGACAAAGGCCCGAAGATGTAGGCAACCTTGCCGAACTCCATTATCAAGCTTGTTGTTCCTTATGTTTACTTTTTAATTTGCATTCTGTATGATGGCTGCAATATTCTTTCACTAAGATCTCCTTCCTCATTTAAGTTTTTTGAATGGTAGTTTAACACATGCTTAAAACTCAACCAAGTCTTTAAAAGATCAATTTCAGATCAAGTGGTATTAGAGCAAGTTGACAGTTCGTTGCTTGAGTTTGCATGATTACCAGGGAAAAGCTAAGTCATGGTGAAGGCGAGCTCGTAGAAGGAGATTCTGAGATTGGATCAAGAAAGAGGGCATATCAAAGTGAGAAGATGTCTTCTAAAGAAGGAATGTCTCAGAATGAGATAAAGTTTCAAAAGACTTTATTTTCCATGTCAGATATGGTAAAGGTCTTATATGATGATTACTTGGAACGAAAGAGGCCTTTTCAAGTGGAATCGTCAAAACAAGACAAAAGCGAAGAAGGAGAGGACCCTCCTAAAACTCCTCCTTCACCTCCTTCATCTCCATCTTCTTCTTCTTCAAGTACAAGTTCAACTTCTACCACAAGAAAACATTCTCATAAACATAAGCATGATATGCCATTACTTAAGCTTGATGTAAAATTCGAATTGCCCATGTATGATGGGGAAGTCAAACCTCAGAGACTTGATAACTGGGTTAGACAGATGGAAGTTTATTGTAGTGTGCAACAAATCAAAGATGAGACAACCCAAATCAAATTGGCATTGCTTTGTCTTGCAGGCACAACACTCATCTGGTGGCAGAGTAAGTTGCAACATGGTACTCAACAAGTTGGTAATGTATTTCCATCATGGCAAGCTTTTGTTTTTGCACTTAGAAAACAATTTTATCCTCTGGGTTATAAGGAAAAGGCTTTAATTGAATGGCAAAGTCTTAAACTAAGAAGAGGACAAACGGTGCAAGAATACACAGATGAATTTCATAAGATGGCCTTAATGTTAAATATTCCATTACATACACAAGAAACTCTTATGAAGTATATAGCAACTTATATTGAAGCAGGGAAAACAAGAGTTGGTGTATCAGGGGAATCGTCTTCAAGGAAAGAAGACAAAAGAAAGGGGAATGTGAATAGGGAAAATTCAGCTTCAGTGAAGGAAGATAAGCTCTCTTGCAAGCATTGCAAGAAAGAAGGGCATGATGATGACCATTGTTGGAAATTGCACCCGGAGAAGAGATCGAAATGGTTCAAAGAGTGGAAAGGGAGGCAAACAATTGCAACAACAACACGACCAATGGACTTGGGGTATGATTCTGGTGGTGAGACTAAGATCACATTAGTTGGTTTGTAAGTTAAAATTGGTGATGGTTATGATTGTAGAAGTAAATTGTTTCATATAAGGGTCATAATGAAACATACTAATATCGATACATTGATAGATAGTGGATCTCAATCTAACTTAATTTTAGAGGACGTGGTTAAGAAATTTGGATTAAACACTAAGATGCATCACAAACCCTATTCACTAAATTGGATAAGCAAAGATCATAAATTTCCCATAACAAAGCAATGTATCATAAAATTTGCAATTACATCTAAGTATGTTGATTAAGTAACATATGATGTGATGCCACTAGAAACATGTGGAATGGTCTTAGGAAGCCCTTATTTGTATGATCACATAACAATCTTCTACAGGGAACAAAACGAATATCACTTAACTAAAGAAGGCAATGAATATGTTGTACATGCTCATCACATAAAAGAAAATCAATCTCTTCAAACAATGGAACAATTAAGGAAGGCAACTTATGCAAGCAACACACCTATAATTGTGCCAATTAAAGCAGTTGATCTTAAGCATGAACATGACAATTAAGGAAGGCAACTTATGCAAGCAACACACCTATAATTGTGCCAATTAAAGCAGTTGATCTTAAGCATGAACATGAGATGGTTGTACAATGGAAGTTCAATCATACTTAGCTTCAAGATAAGTTAATGTCGTGTAAGCACATCAAACATATTAGTTCATTGCAGTCATATTTCTGATGTTATCGCTGCTAATGTTGTCTACATGGATGGTAGTGGATCCAGGAAGATGTGAACGAGTTCAAGTGGCTAACAATATGATTTCAATTGTCATGGTTGTTTTGCAATTGATTATGATGTGACAGGTGCACAGGACAAAGTTTAAATATAAAGGACAGGTGGAGAGGCCTATCCCACACTTGATATCTGGTTAATACCCTTTTGGAGGACCAAAAGGTCTTAGTGGGGAGGCATGATCCAAAATGGATCTAGGAAGGCCTAAAAATCAAAGTTCTCGTAGTCAGAAGAAACCAATGCCATTGCGTCGGGCTCGTCATGCCAATTCCGACCATATATGTTTTTCCAAAAATGGACATCGCATGCGAAAGTTATCGTGTTTTGATCAATTTCCCAAACATGGAAAACAAGCCAAAGTCAGCAGTCAATAGGTCATACTGTTTCCCAAGGGCCCGAAGAAAAGGGGCCAGCGTGCACATTTTCCAATTATTGGGTTTTGAACTATATATTATGGATTTTTTTTGGTTTTGAAGCCCGATTTAAAGGGATTTTGGCCCTAAAAGAGGGGATTTGAGCCAAGGAAGAGGCTTAAATCATGGGGGGAAGTTGGATTTCGACGTCCAACTCCAAATCTACTTAACCATGCCTATTTTCCATGGAGAAGAGGTTCAAAACAGGAGAGATGATGAAGAATTGTGAAGCCTAAGCCATTTTTCTACAGGGAAGCCATTGATGAATTGAATTTTGGAGGCCATTTCTGGGTGCTACGCTCAACCTTTTTCAGTGTCGTCAATTGTGTTGGATTCTTGAGGTCGAGCAGAAGACAACAAGACCAGTTTGTAATCCTTTTGAGATACTTCTGATGTAATTTTGTAGCAGTGAATATTAATAAGAAAACCTTCCCCACTGAGACAAAGGCCTGGAGACGTAGGCAACCCTTCCAAACTTCGTTATCAAGCTTGTTGTTATGGTTTATTGTTCCTTATGTTTACTTTCTGATATGCATTATTTATGATGGCTGCAATATTCTTTCACTAAGATATCCTTCCTCATTTAAGTTTTTTGAATGGTAATTTAACACATGCTTAAAACTCAACCAAGTCTTTAAAAGATCAATTTCATATCACTATTGGGAAGTTCAATTGAGACACGATGGAAAGTACCAACCTTCATGAGATTAAAAAGGTTTTGTGTAGGCATGAGGAGGTCAAATAGGTAAACAACAATGCCATAATGGCTCTCTCCTCCAAGGTTATCAAATTGGAACATACTTGTGCCACTCAAAGTGTCAACCACTTTAGCCTCCTACTTTCACAAAAATGTTGGATAGATACTCTGGAAGATGAAAGTGGTTGATTGTGACTTTTGATTTCCTCCCAACTGACGAAAAACTCTCTCTGGCCTCTAATAATCAAAGAACTCAAAACTTTGTTCATGGAGAAGGAAATATGGTAAACATTGTCTTCCAAAATATGGAACTAGTTTAAGGTTCAAGTCACTGATTCACTAACAAGGATCAATAAGATTAGTGCAGCATGCAAGCTTAATATAGTATGAATATTTTTTAGAGTGAAATGTATTTTGGGTCAATATGTTAGGCAAGAAACCTATGGGAGCGCTTGGAACTCTGTTTTGATGTATCTATTTTTTTTTCTATAGAACTACGTGTTAAAATGTTTTTTTAGGAGGAGGCCCAAAAAACAATAATTGTATATGTTGTTTGCCATGGTACAACATCGTTTTATTTATTTTAATACAATTTCAATTTTGGTTAAAAAAACATTAATAAAGTGATTAAACCTATATTTTTTTTATGTTATTATATCTATTATTTTATTCGCTTGACATGCTTATGTTAGTGTTGCATGCTTCTCAAGGACCATGTGCTTGTTAATCATTGCTCTCTTTATTTGTTAACACAAGTACATGTTTGTAATATTCAGAGTGCTGAAACTTTCACAATGCTACAACTCTAGTATGGAACTAATTGTGTACTTTTGGGGTTTGAAGGCAACCATATGTGGTGTTCTTTTTTAAAGAAGGTTAATCTCATAAAGCTTAGACAAAGCTTCAAGGGGTCTAACGCCACTTTCTATGAATCTTCAAGGGTGTTGGACTCCTTGAGCTTCGAATGTGTTGGACTCTTTGAGCTTTGAAAATGTTGACCTCTTTGTGTTGCATTAGCTCTATATGGTTAGTATTTCTATTCATTTAGTTTCAAGGTTCGATCTTGCATTAGGAAAATTGTATTGCCTTGAGTAGTGATTGAAGAACTGATGTTTACAAATTCACACAAATTGGACTTTCGTGTGTTGCTAAAATTGCCTCCTAAAGTAAAAAGTTATTTTTTGGACAAATAGTAGCTCTGATGAGAAATCGAAACCACAAATAGATTACACAAAAAAAATTGGGGGTCTTATTCAGTGGCTTTCCAGATTCAGTCATTTTAGCATCCAAATTTCATTATGAAGTTTAATAATATTTTTAGAATTTTCTACTTTTGAAAATATAAATTTATGAACTTTTTTGTTTAAGGATTTTTCGGAGTTTCCTATTTTTGTTTTCAAAAAATTGTATTAATGGAAAATTTCATTCTTCCGAGTAAAGTTCATAGAGTTATACTTTGTCATACAATAATTATTGGATTTTTTTTTTCTAATTTTGTCGCGTACTTTTCCGTTAATGCAATTAGATTTGGCAATTTTTTTTTATGTGTTTTAATTTTGGGTTTTATCAGATTGGAATTTAAACTTGTAAAAGGGCTTGAGTTGGATGCCCCTTACTGTAAAATGTATAAAAAAATATGGTTGATGTGCTCAAGAGAATTTTTTTTGGGTGGTTAGTCATGGGTGGCATCCAAAAGCCTATAGATGTGAAAAAGTTGGTTGTTGGGAAGAGTGATGGGAACAAACTAGAGGCCTCATTATACAAAGAATATCACATGGCTTACAAATAAATATTGAAACTATGATTTCTAATGCTATGGACCCATTTGACACAAACTCAATCATAGTTTGCAACTATTTGATTAATTAACCATGGCAACAATCTTCATAGGAGATTTTGTTTATGACAGTGTTTCTTTGTTGCTCTATTTGGCATGTGTGCACTTCTTGATAGGAAGACCATCTTATTGCAAGTATTGTTTAGAGCACTTGTTGAGCGTATTGAGTGCCATGAGAGTGTAGTTGGGATCTTGGTTTGGACTATTCTTGTTGATCTTTGGTATTTACAACTTCATCAAGTCTCTTTTAGCTTCAACATTCTCCTTGCCATATTAAATGTCTTCTTTTTGGGAGACTAATCTCTAACAACATTGTGGAATTTACATTCCTGCTTTGATCGCTCATGCTTATGTTTTTTTACACTTGGATTTGAGTTTCATTGTGTTTGATTCAATAGTTATAAAGAGGTTTGTATGAAGGTGTTCCTCGAAGGTTATGGTTTTGCTAATGGACTATCCATTTGTCAGTGGTTTCAAGGAGGGTTTTGTGAAGGATTTCGAGACAAATTGTTATGCAAATTGACTCTCCATACATAACTTGTTTGCACTTCATCATGGTCAAGTTGATTTTGTCAATATTGGTTATAATTCTATTGATAATTTACACACACAACTTTTTTCCATCTTCGAAAGTTATTGGGGACAAGAGAAGTTGTTAATGAGGGGGAATGTTATTGCAATCACATATTCCTGCAAATGTGTATTTGTTCCCCTGGTCAACATCGAGGGTTTATAATGTTACATGTGTTGTAATCTTGTATAGAGGCCACATTTGTTGGTGTACTTGATGTCATTATGATGGTAGTTGTATATTTCAAAAACATTACTTTTGGGGTATTTTTGTACATGTAATGGGGCATCATTAGACCTAATGGGAGCATTTTTATGGCTCTTGTTACTTAAAATGGATGGCTATATGATCCCTACACAATATAAGCAATCAAGTTACTTGGGAGGTAAATACTATATTAATTCCACATCCGTTGTGTCAAGTGGTCTTCTCTCTATTGAAGCTTGTATATTAAGTATGTCTTGAGGTCATTATTCATCCATTGTTGTCGATCATGAATACTATAAGTTTGTAGATCTTGTAAGGATTTATACTTGAGGGGTATTAGAGACTTTTTGTAACAAGGCTTGGTGATTAATAAAGTGATTCAATTTTGATAGTGGATGTTTCCTCTACACATCGTAGGATTTTTACCAATATAAATCATTGTTTTCTTGTCTCTTGTATTTTCTCGTTTTAATTTGCTTGAGTTAAAAATACATCCTCATAAGATATTAGATGGTTGTTGATCGTTGCTCTCTTTAATTTCCAACATGGTATCAAAGCATACTTTTCTAACATGGTGTCATAGCCATTTTCTTATAGTATAGTATCAAGGCATGTTTTCCAACAACAAGGTTGCTTTACAACTTCCACTGAGAATGAGATTTTTCTTGGCTACCAATGACTTTGTCTCATATTTTATTGTCGATGATTGTCTTAACAAGTGTTATAGTTATATTTGGTCTCCCTTGACCATCTATACTTTGCTTGGCCACTCATCTTTGATACCTCTATGACTTGCCACTCCATTTATATAATTTTTTAGCTTATTCCTATATGCTCATGGGTTTCCTTCTGGTAAGTCATGAGCTACTTGCTAGTTTCCTCCATGCAAACCCTAAGCAACTCCAAAATGGCACAAAAAGATAATAATTATTCAAAATGTGTGGTCTTGAGTGGGGATCATGGTGTCCCTACAATTGTACACCCATGGTGTTGAACCCGAATGACCATAAGTACTTTCCCATCGTATAAATAAGAGTTTCATGTTGGGGAAAGGACCATGACTAGTTGATATAGATACATGATAGATAATTGTATAAAGGATTATTTGCCTAGGTATTTATAGTTTTTTCACCATCAAAACCCCTTGGTTTTGATAACACTTTCTAGTTTTGAGTTGGATCTAAATCCTTATTAAGAGAATGAAACTAATACTTGTTGGTGAAGTTGAGACTAATAAGTGGCTTAGGTTAGAAGAACCTACACTTGGGTGATGAAGGTACTGACAACAAGAACCAAGTATTATAGCTTGTTTTTATGTTTATGTTTTATATATAAATATCTCTATTCTTCCACCACCCAATTCATTGTGCAATATTATCTTGATTTGTTTTCAATTTAATGGGTTGTAGATGGAATTGATTTACCGCATATTGATTATAATTAATTTGTCATAAGTTTATATTTTTTTACTTATATGCTTGATCAAGTTTGAGGAAGGTTGTTTCCTAACTTGTGTGTATATTTGGAGTAGGAAATTGTGCTGGAAGGTTGCTATCTAAATTGCTCATAAGGTTAAGGGAATTGGTCATTTGATTCTAGGTATTTTCCTCCACCATCTCTTTCACATTTGATAATATAACTTGAAGATCATGGGAAATAAGTTACGTATCTTTGACTACTCCATCAGTTAGTCTAACCTCATTCACTAGGGATATTTACCTACTTGGGTGTGCAAGAAAGACAAGTTAAGTGGTAGCCTAGGCTTGACTATCGCCACAAAATGTTGATTAGAGTTATTGGAACACAACCAAGTAAAATATCATAACAAAGATAAGGAAATAATATCATGAAATGGAATAGCAAGAGTAAAACAAGGTAGAATGTATTACACGAATGGAAAGACAATGCATACAACACCGCAGGGAAATTGGTGAGCAAGTGAGCTCCCTCCTTCCTCTTTGGGATGGGTTCTTTTGCCTTTCAAGAACCTTTCTCTCCTAAGAATAAAATGGTAAAAATATTTGTACAAAAACTCTCAATGGACGAGAGATTCAATATCTCAAGCAACAATGATTATGAAGTTATGGATGAGTTGGTGAGAAAAGAGGATTCTCAATACTCATGCAAACAACATAACATTACTTAAACTTCTTCTCTTTTTTGCATGTTCATGGCTTTTATTTATAGGCCCCTAGAAGGTTTTATAAGAGTTAGTTTCAATGTGAATGGGGAGGCCACTTGGGTGTGGTCTCCCATGCTTGAGAAGACATCCATTCAACTGTTGTACATGCTCTTAATGCTTATGGGCTCAAGACCCTTTAGTCCTTTAGTTGGAAGTAATTTTTTGATGGGAGTTTTAGTTATCAATGTGCTAGAAAGTTGGTGAAACTTCCCTTCTGTCGATCCATGTGACTTTCGAGTGAACAGTCACGCAGATGTGTGTGAATGGCACTAAATCCAATGTTTTTTCTCTGCACAGATGTGTATGAATGATGCTAAATCCGGTGTTGTTGCTCCGCACACATGACATAAAAACCCACTTGGTATAGTTTTTTGCTTTGCTAAAGGTGACGTGTTAATGCCATAAACATATACCTTGATGTACTAAATTGATGGTTCCTCCAACAATCACTAGTATAGCTCTGTGAGTGATTTTAAGTGATAACATATGCCCCCTGATGTGTGAGATTAGGAGCAGACGTATATCCTAAATACATCATCATTTATTTTTGTTTTTGTACATTGATACTTTGTTGTAGAGAGAGAAAAGGTGTGAAGGGGTAAGAACTGTCTAGAGAGAAAGAAGGGGAGTTATACCTGCAAACAAATAACTTTGTGAAAAAATGAATGATCTTGCTTTATATAAATGAGGCAGGAATGCCCCCACGCTCGTGCCATAACCAAAAGTAATTACAATGATAGACAAGAGGAGGTGATCTCTAGATGGATCATCTGAAGAATGAATGTTGATATGACCCTATAACTGAAAAAACTTGATGAAGTAGAAATCTGCAGCACCCTCAAAGGCATCTGTTACAGTGAATGACGACTTTGAAGGAGAGAATTCCCTAGAGTTTTAGTTGGACATTTAAAGTGGATGTTCAAGATTTGAATTCCATGATGGATTGTCAATTCTAGGGGACTTCAGCTGGTACTTAGAAATGCAACGGTCCCTAAGTAAGACCCGACTTTATATGATAGTGTTGATGTTGAATATCAAGCAAGGAAATAACTTGCAGGATAATGAGAACAAGGAAATTGCAACATGCCTAGAAACTAATGTGAGGTCAACATGAATGCGATCGTGACAACGAGAAGTGAGGTTCCTCTTGAAATCAACTATCAATATGGTAGTGGTGACTGATTTGTAAGAGTGATGTGTGATTGGTGAGGATGGATGAGGTCAATGATAATTGGGTTTTTAAGACTTCCCTTGGTTGGAACATAAGTGATGGTTGACGATGGCGACGATCCAAAACTGTAACTAGAAAAAAAGTGTCTTATGTCATGGATACATTCAAATGATGGCTAGGTTTCGTCACATTCTAATTGAGAATGGAGAGGCTGCAAATAGTGGGTAGTTATTGTTGAAAACTTGGGGATAAAACATAAAATATTTTGGGATACATGAGGTTTGGCCAATAAGATGGGTATTTGTAGACACAAATCTTTTTAGTATGAATGCTCCAACCAAGAGAAACAAGAGTTGTCGCTGTGTGAAAAAATGACACCATTGGATGCGATGGCCTAAGTCTCTTTGTTTGTTGGAAATTGAAATTTCCTTTGTACAATTACCAAAAGAATAAAGAATAATTGGGTTGAATGTGCAAACATAGAGACGAGGTGCCCCAATGATTAATGGGCTCAGCTTAGGAAGACGAGACATGTGTGATGATAGATGTGGGGGGGGGGGGG
>CBVK0103179192.1:1293-11338 GCA_900067695.1 Picea abies | reverse complement strand
TTCAGACCTAGCCCCACCTTCCCTCAAACCAACTTGGAGGAACAACAGGACCGGAACAGCTAGAGTGGCAAAAAGACTTGACCGTTTCTTGATAACTGGCTCTCTTTTGAACAACTCATTGACCATCAAGCAGTGGATTGACTTTGGAGGATCGTCTGATCATCATCCTATCTTTCTGGAGCTCGGACAGGATTCAAAAAAACCAACTAGCCCTTTTAAATTCAACAAGATGTGGCTAGAAGATGATTCGTTTTTAAAGTTAATCAAGGAGCACTGGATTCCCTTCCATCAAGACTTAACACAGTCAACAGCATTTCAGTTTACTGAAAATTTAAGAAGAATCAAAGATTTTGTAAAACCTTGGGCCATACAGAAAAGAAAACGAGAGGAAAAGGAGTTAAAAGAAATCGAAATCGAGCTTAAAAGGTTCTCAGATGATGAACAAGATCTATTGAGCACTACAGAATCAAAACTCAGACTACTACACCTGGAAAAAAAAGAGGATAAAGCTGCTCAAAGAAAATGAAGAAACTTGGAGGTTAAAAAGCAGAGCTATTTGGCTGGAAAGCAGAGACGAAAATATAAAGTTCTTTCAAGCGTATGCCAAAGGAAGGAAAAGTGTCAACACCATATGGCACTTAAAAGATCAAGAAGGAAACTCGGAAACCTCCTTTGGAGGGATGTCACTCCTAGGGAAAAACTACTTCAAAAATCTTTTTAAAGCAGATAGACAAGCTACTATAGAGGAAGTAGTCAATGTGGCACAATACTTCCCAAGATTTGTAGAAAAGGAAGATAACCATCTCCTGATGAGTGAAATTACAGAAAAAATAACTCCTAGAAGTTCTGCACAGATTTCAAAACGATAAAAGTCCAGGCCCAGATGGATGGACTATAGAATTCTTCTTGGGATGCTATGAAATAATAGGAACGGATCTGCTGAAAATGGTGGAGGATACAAGGATTTCAAGTCGCATCCCTCCGAGCCTAAATGCCACCTTCATTGTGCTCATCCCAAAAACAGATACTCCAGAGACTCTGGATGAATTCAGACCCATCTCACTCTGTAATTGTGCCTACAAAATCGTCTCCAAAATTGTAGCTCGAAGGTTCAAAAAAATCCTTTCCAAGAATATCTCGGAACAACAATTTGGGTTTTTGGAAGGGAGACAGATACATGAAGCTATAGGCATAGCACAAGAAGGATTACATGGTATGAAGACCAAGAAACTAAAAGGGGCAGTGCTAAAAATAGATTTCTCAAAAGCCTACGACAAAGTTAGTTGGTTGTATATTCGATTACCATTGACCCACTTAGGCTTTGGAATTCCTTTTATTACATGGATCATGAGTTGTCTTACTACAGCATCCTTTGCAGTTCTAATAAATGGCTCAGCGTCGCCCTTTTTCACTCCTGAAAGAGGGCTCAAACAAGGTTGCCCCTTGTCACCACTCCTCTTTCTCCTAGTTGCAGAAGGGCTCAGCAGAGCGCTTACACAAAGTTTGATTGCAAATGAACTTTTGGGGATCAAAATCTCACACAATCTATCTGTTACATACCTCCTCTTTGTGGATGATGTCTTACTCTTTAGTGGAGGGACAAGAAGGGAAGATGAGACATTAAGGGACATACTCTTACATTTCTCTAAAGCTACAAGGATGCAAATAAATGACCGTAAATCGTCACTCACTACTTCTCTGCTTTCGGAAGAAGAAGTTTTAACCCACCAAAACTACTTTCCTTTCGAAAGAAGGACTTTAGAGGAAAGACTAAAGTACTTGGGTTTTAACCTAAAACCCAACGACTATAGAAAAGAAGATTGGGGCTCCTACAAAAGCTGGATAAAAGAATAAATTTTTGGAGTCACCGATGGCTATCATGAGCAGGAAGATTGGTTTTGGTAAAATTGGTTCTGGAAGCCATCCCTGTTTATTGGATGTCTCTCTCTTGGGTCCCTAAAGGAATCCTGGATGCTGCAAGAAAACTCACCTCAAAGTTCCTCTGGAGTGGTAAAACCGAGTCACATGTAACTCCTTGGGTCCGATGGGAGAAAATTGCCACACCAAAGGCTATGGGTGGTTGGGGACTAAAAAACATCTTCTACTTTTCAAAAGCATTGGCAGCAAAGGGAGGGTGGCGTCTTCTTAATACTACTAGTCTCGAGACTAAAGTTATCCGCCAGAAGTACATCGCACCTTTTTCCCTTGAAACCTGGATAAGAAGCCAGCCAAAATCATTGAAAGGAGCCTCAGTGATTTGGAAAGCTATCGTAAATGCTTTTCCAATCATAGAAAGTAGCTTAGCATGGAATATTGGAAATGGCAACAGACTCAAGTTAGGATTGGACCCTTGGTCAAGAAGTGATGGGAGCCATTCACTCAGCGAACAGTTAATACAGTTGTTACATTCCAAGGAATACTTCTTCCTAAGTTCTCTGGCGGACTCCAACCGCTCCACGCTTTGGGCTCAGGGATGGAAGGACCCATTCAGTTTGGGACTCAATGAAGAAGAATCACGAGAACTGGAACTCTATATCCAAGGGCTAAAGCTAGTACAACTTCGTCTTTCAGACTCTAAGTATGTACTACTAGATCCTATAAACCCAAACTAGGTTACTTAAAGTACCATTCAGACTTGATTACACAGGCGCCTGTTTGGTGGTGGAACAAACTGTGGAAAGTTAAAAGCTCGGCAAAAACCAGATTCTTCATGTGGAATGTCCTTCGAAACAAGGTCCCGACTTGGGATAACCTTTAGAAACGAAATTTTGTTGGACCTGGATGGTGCTCTCTTTGCAAAACTGATGAAGAGTCTTCTACCCATCTTTTTTTGAATTGTAGTTACATCAACAAAGTCTAGTTGGAGATTTCAAAAATGCTAAACTTACAGTGCATGTGGGAGGGAAGGAACTTGGAACATTCCTGGCAGTGGTGGTGGAATAATAAGTCTTACAAACACCTAAAAGCACTCCCCCTCTTGGTCTTTTGGGGAGTCTGGATTGCACGAAACTCCATTATCTTCAAAGGTGTTCCTCTTCCACCAGAGATCTCGACAGCAAACAGTGTTACCTTCTTGCCTTCTCTTCGTACCTTACTAGATCACCCATCGGACGGACGCAAGATTTAGTACTCGACAGGACCTCTCCCTGCGGTTTTTTTTATGGAGCCTCACAATAGGCCCACTATGGAGGGGGAGGACTCCTCTTCCTTTCTTCCTCACACTTTTTTGTCCTAACTTCAGGCCTCGGAACAGAAACAAACAATTTTGCAGAACTAATGAGCTACAAACTACTCATTGTTTTTGCCATTGAAAAGGGATGTCGAAGACTAAAAGTTTATGAGGATTCATTAAATGTTATAAATTGGATAAAAGGAACTCAGAGATGTTTAAACATAAGACTTGCTAGATTGGTGGAAGATATAAAACGATTGCAGACAAATTTTGACTTCATTGATTGCCAACATGTCTACAGGGAAAAGAATAAACAAGATTTGTAGAAGAGGAAGATAATTGTCTCCTGATGAGTGAAATTACAGAAAAAGAACTCCTAGAAGTTCTAGACAGCTTTCAAAAGGATAAAAGTCCAGGTACAGACGGATGGACTATAGAATTCTTCTTGGGATGCTATGAAATAATAGGAACAGATCTGTTGAAAATGGTGGAGGATACAAGGATTTCAGGTCACATCCCTCCGAGCCTAAATACCACCTTCATTGCACTCATCCCAAAAATAGATACTCCAGAGACACTAGATGAATTCGGACCCATCTCACTCTGTAATTGTGCCTACAAAATGGTCTCCAAAATTATAGCTCGAAGGTTCAAAAAAATCCTTTCCAAGAATATCTTGGAACAACAATTTGAGTTTTTGGAAGGGAGATAGATACATGAAGCTATAGGGATATCACAATAAGAATTACATAGTATGAAGATCGGGAAACTAAAAGGGGCAGTGCTAAAAATAGATCTCTCAAAAGCCTACGACAGAGTTAGCTGGTTGTATATATGATTACTATTGACCCACTTAGGCTTTGAAGTTCCTTTTATTACTTGGATCATGAGTTGTCTTACTACAACATCCTTTGCAGTTCTAATAAATGGCTCAGACTCCCCCTTTTTCACTCCTGAAAGAGGGCTCAGACAAGGTTTCCCCTTGTCACCACTCCTCTTTCTCCTAGTTGCAGAAGGGCTTAGCAGGGCGCTTACACAAAGTTTGAATGCAGGTGAACTTTTGGGGATCAAAATCTCACAGAATTTGTCTCTTACACACCTCCTCTTTATGGATGATGTCTTACTCTTCAGCGGAGCGACAAGAAGGGAAGATGAGACATTAAGGGACATACTCTTACTCTTCTCTAAAGCTACAGGGATGCAAATAAATTATTGTAAATCGTCACTCACCACTTCTCTTCTTTTGAAAGAAGAAGTTTTAATCCATCAAAACTACTTCCCCTTCGAAAGAAGGAATTTAGAGGAAGGACTAAAGCACTTGGGTTTTAACCTAAAACCCAACGACTATAGAAAAGAATAATGGAAGTGGCTCCTGCAAAAGCTGGATAAAAGAATAAATTCTTGGAGTCACCGATGGCTGTCACGAGCAAGAAGATTGGTTTTGGTAAAATCGATTCTGGAATCCATCCTTGTTTATTGGATGTCTCTCTTTTGGGTCCCTAAAGGAATCCTAAATGTTGCAAGAAAACTCACCTCAAAGTTCCTCTGGAGTGGAAAAACTAAGTCACATGTAACTCCTTGGGTCCGCTGGGAGAAACTTGCCACACCAAAGGCAATGGGTGGTTGGGGACTAAAAAACATCTTCTTCTTTTCAAAAGCACTGGCAGCAAAGGGAGGGTGGTGTCTTATTAACACTACTAGTCTTTGGACTAAAGTTATCCAACAGAAGTACATCACACCATTTTCCCTTGAATCCTGGATAAGAAGCCAGCCAAAATCATTGAAAGGAGCCTTGGTGATCTGGAAATCTATCATAAATGATTTTCCAATCATAGAAAGTAGCTTAGCATGGAATATTGGAAATGGCAACAGACTCAGGATAGGATTGGATCCTTGGTCAGGAAGTGCTGGGAGCCATTCACTCTCCGAACAGTTAATACATTCCAAGGAATATTTCTTCCTAATTTCTCTGTCGAACTCCAACCGCTCCACGCTTTGGGCTTAGGGATGGAAGGACCCATTCAGTTTGGGACTCAATGAAGTAGAATCATGAGAACTGGAACTCTATATCCACGGGCTAAAACTAGCACAACTTCATCTTTCAGACTCTGAGGATGTACTAGTATGGGATTTTTCACCCTCTGGATCATATACACCAAAAATGGGTTACATAAAGTTCCATTCAGTCTTGATTACACAGGAGTCTGTTTGGTGGTGGAACAAACTGTGGAAAGTTAAAATCCTGGCAAAAACTAGACTGTTCATGTGGAATGTCCTTCGAAACAAGGTCCCGACTTGGGATAACCTTCAGAAACAAAATTTTGTTGGACCTGGATGGTGCTCTCTTTGCAAAACAGATGAAGAGTCTTATACCCGTCTTTTTATGAATTGTAGTTACATCAACAAAGTCTGGTTGGAGATTTCAAAAATGCTAAACTTATAGTGCTTGTGGGAGGGAAGGAACTTGGAACATTCCTGGCAATTGTGGTGGAATAATAAGTCTTACAAACACCTAAAATCACTCCCCCTCTTGGTCATTTGGGGAGTCTGGCTTGCACGAAACTCCATTATATTCAAAGGTGTTCCTCTCCCACCAGAGATCTCGGCAGCAAATAGTGTTGCCTTATTGCCATCCTCCTCTTTGTACCCTATTAGATCACCCATCGAAAAGACACAAGATTTAGTATTCGACAGGACCTCTCCCTGGGGTTTTTTTGATGGAGCCTCACAACAGGCCCACTATGGAGCGGGAGGCCTCCTCTTCCTTTCTTCCTCACACTTTTTTGTCCTGACTTCAGACCTCGAAACAGGAACAAACAATTTTGCAGAACTAATGAGCTACAAACTACTCATTATTTTTTCCATTGAAAAAGGATGCCAGAGACTAAAAGTTTATGGGGATTCATTAAATGTTATAAATTGGAGAAAAGGCACCCAGATATGTTTAAACATAAGACTTTCTATATTGGTGGAAGATATAAAACGATTGCAGACAAATTTTGACTTCATTGAATGCCAACATGTCTATAGGGAAAAGAATAAAGAAGTAGACCAGAGATAGAAAGAAGAGATCAACTTGGCTATGGGCTAATGGAAAATAATTGAACAACATAATGAACAGCCAAATGAATATTGGCACAATCCTTTTTTGGAACAAATCTCCAAATTTTGAATAGCACTTTGAAGAACAGGGGCTTGCTTTTGATCAGCGATAAGACTATATTTCAGGCATACAATATGCAATGAAGAAGCATAAACCTCTACAAAAGCAATTCTGAACTACAGAAAGAAACATACAGCTATAAGACTACAATGTAACTGAATACACCACTTTTAGGTGTATATACAGAATGTAATTTTGTTCCTAAGTAATAAAATTACGCTTTTTTTCCAAGGAAAAAAAAAGTTACAAATCAAATGAAAATAAAAACAAGAGAATACATATACAAAAAAGGAGAAGAAACTTCAAACCATCATCACAACAATCTCTGGTAGGAAATAACTCTGTACATCTGCACTGATATTCTATTAGATCCAGAAAATTACAATAGATGCTCAATATCTTTCCTCTTACTCTTTAGCCAACCCTTTGCATATTTACAATTACAAAATATAAAGAAAATAACTCTCCCTATGCTCAGGGATTCGAGCTCAATTGTTTCCCTATGAAAAAACTTAGTTACATTAAAACAGGAACTAACTTCAACTATTTGCAGAAGGATAGGAAAAAACTTTGACTGAATTAATTACAAAATAAGCCTTTAGAATTTCGAAATTTCTAGACCATATGACTAATACTTTGAATGTTGGAGTCGAGTTGCACATGTGTTGACAACTGGAAGGTCGAATCATTGCTTATAAGATGTTGATTTGGAAAAACAAGTTCAGTTTCGCAACGTCTAGGAAGTTCCGCAACGTGTTGTAAGCTACAACAAATTTTGCAGCAAGCCCACGCTGCAAAACTGTGTGCAGGCTTGTGATCATTCATTTGATTGTTGTTTGTTGTATGTAAGGCAATGGGGAGTCTGATAATCTCTCAAAACACCAAAATTGAAGATTAAAACTTGCCTTGACATAATCAAAAAAAAACTCAAACCTCAAATATTCTTTGGCTACAAAATCAAGGTTTGATTTGTTTATTTGAACCTCTATGTATAATCAAAATTGAGACAAAATTGATGAGCATCTGACTTTTTGACCTCTGACCATTCATAAGTCATTCAATTGTTGCATGGGCTAATACATCCAAGTTCCTTTTAGCTTCTTCTTCTTTCTGGTTCAACCTCTGCTTCAATGCTATGTTTTCTGCTTTTAAGAGTTTGTTCTGTTGATAGAGGTGTTTGATTTGCCTGTGCAGAGGCAAGGATCTCCTTAGTATTCTCTTCTTGTTGTCAAAGGCCTCTTCATATAGGTCAAAATTTTCAGAGATCTTCTTAATCATAGTTCTTTCCTCAACTCTCATATGTGCTATGGTATTATTTGCCTTTTTGAGTTGTTGTCTTAATCTCTACATTGTTCCATCATTCCCTGGTGAAGATTGTGTCTCAATAGTCTCTGCAACCACATGCTAGACAGGGGATTCAGCAATATCTTTCTTTGCTAGGGCGAGCTTCTTGACTGCACACCTGGTTAAATGCCTCTTAGGATTTGCCTCCACTACTATGGTTTTCCTTTTGTTGCCTTGACTGATAGGACTCTTTGTAATTTTCTCAGTTGCTTCGAGGTTGAACGCAAGTTTCTTACCCTTCTTTTTGCCTTCAGAAGTTTTACGAGCAGCTGACTCATTTTCTTTACTTTGCTCAATTGATCTTTTATTTTGCTTCCCTTTAGAACTCTTAGGGCCTATTGAAACTGCTCGTCCAGCTGAGGAAAGTGGACTTTTCTTTGCTTGGGGAGTGATAATCTCTGAGGGCAAACCTACTGAGGCCAAGAAGGACTCCCACTCAATATTGGTTTTCTTGAGCTCTTCCAACACTAAAAGTTTGATAGGAGAGAAATGGAACAAGCTAACCTTAATCTGTTTAGTTATGGTCTATACCTTGTCTGCCATCTTTCCAATGCTCCTGCATAGATAATAAGGCAAGTTGAAAAGCTTCTTTCCTGTGAAGTGCATCAACAGCCTTATGTGATACTTGTATACCTTGTTGAAACGTCCTTCACAGGTAAAGTACCTTTGTATGACCCTCAACAACCTATCAAAGGGCAAAAGCAAGTGTTTCCTTGGAACTCCAACTATCAGGTCTTTACCTTGATGCTCAGATTTAAAGTAGTCAGTGCAGAAGGTGAAGTCTAGTGACATTCCTTTAAACCACCTGCCTCCCTGTGCAGGCATCTATGTTGCAGCAGCGATAGTTTGTTCTGACACCTGGAATTCAAAATGCCCGATTCTGGTTTTGTTGCCCTCAAAGTTCAGAGAAAATTGTTTTGCCACCTCTATGTTGTAGCCCTGTAACTTCTCACAAAATGTTAAACACCCAACCTACTGGAAAGGATCTATGCACATCGAGTCTGAATTCAGCAAATCCATTCCTTGAGGCTCGAACTTGCAAATTTCTCCAAATTTATTGTATTTCTTCTTTTCCACGGATGTTGTTGCTGCCATGATGAAATGAAATGAACCTGCTTTTTTGGAGAGAAGAACAATAGCCAAATCCCTACAAGCGTTAGAGTTTGAGTAGTGCTTAGGGTTTGATGGCAAGTGGATTCTTTACTGTAGAGGAAATTGAAACTCAATTGTTTTATGTCTGATGAAAGCAAAGAGTATTTTAACATGGAGCAGCCTTCAACCTATAAGCTAGGATCACATCTCATGAAACAAGGGTTTTGTTGCACTAGGGTTTATTGCGAAAATTATGGTTTCACACTAAAAAATTGTTTACAACAGCAGAGTGGGAGGTGTCACAATGTCTAAGGGTCATCACACATCGAAACACAGCAAAGAAGCAAGCTTGAAGAAAGTCGAATTCATAACTTACCATAAAACAGGCGTTTCGCAACATGGCAAAGAGTTTCGCAACGAGTCAGACAGTTGTGCAGCGAACTAAGCAATTTCGCAACGACTAGGAGCTTTCGCAAAGTGCAGGTTTGTACAACAGTTTCACAACGAAAAAAGGTTGAGGGCTTTTTCGATGGCTTAGAATGCTTTTGAATGAAGGAAAACAGTTATTTTATGAGCTAAAGCATGTGTACTTATCCCTCACACCCAAAAATTCAATTCCACCCACATGATTGGACGATAAAAGAAATAGAAAGATGAAAATTGTGCATTGCAAAAGCCTAGGAACTTTCGTAGCATACTTTTGTAGCGAGGAGGAAAATAGTTTCTCCACGCAGCAGAATGGTACTTGTGCATCTTACAAGTTGACAAGGCTTTAGTACATGCCATGATACATCTTTACCTTGCTTTAATAACAAACTGACATGACTCTTGACCTTCAAATGATAGGCACAACGTTTAAAGACACATAATTGATCACTCCTTTGATGACTCAACTGACTCAACTGTCATGACCATTAAAACATGACCTCCTAGACCTTCTAAGCAAAATATATGATCTTAGGCAAATTGACTCAAGACTAAAGAATGCACAAGTGATAGACTAACAAGATTCAATATATACATATATATACCTTAATTGAGTCATGTCTTGGTCTTTACAAGACCAAGTCATGACTTTAGAACTCAATAAACATACTTGACAAGACTCGGACTTTATTCACATTAGTGAACCCTAACACAAGGGATTTATGACAGTTGAGCATGTTAGAAAGTAATGGATGTGCTCGTTTAACCATAGACAATATAGCAATATTGTCACCCAAGCATAGGCCAAAGCCACCCCCAAGCACCTTAACCTTGACAGAGAATGATTC
>CBVK0103179191.1:0-14525 GCA_900067695.1 Picea abies | reverse complement strand
GTTTTAGGACCTGTAGGATTCATTCTGAGTGCAGATTTGAACTATGATGTGAAAAATTGACAATATTATCTTCTGGATGATCCACAGTAGTCACTTTTAGTTGTCAACATTTTGAACCCTAATCATGGTCCATCATCGCAACAGATAATATGTCTAATATAATCCACTGCAGAAATCTCAGAACTGAGAAAGCAATTATATTCACTTCCTCGAGGCCATTCATGGTCACCTTCTAACCTCCTCTTCCTTATCTTATAAATAATAGAAGACGGCAGTGGGCACATTAGTTCTTCAGTGAATTTGAGTGCTTTTGTGAGTTCCTGTAACCGGTAGTTTGTGGCGGCCTCTGTGTTAGCCGCCACTGTAATTTTTGAGTAACAGAGAGTATTATCATTTATGTTATTGCCGATTGGAGTATGTAACTGCTGTCTCAATTTCCAGACTGCAGATTTTACGTAGAGTTAGCCTCCTGTTATCTGCTGTTTTGAATTAATCATAGAATGCAGCGTTTTCACCTTTTCTATTTAGTATTTACCTTCACAAAGTTTTAGTATATGCTAATCTAGAGATTTAATAGGCACAATCTAAACCTCCAGTTTTAGGACCTGTAGGATTCATTCTGAGTGCAGATTTGAACTATGATGTAAAAAACTGACATTATTATCTTCTGGATGATCCACCGTAGTCATTTTTAGTTGTCAACATTTTGAACCCTAATCACGGTCCATCATCACAAAAGATAATATGTCTAATATAATCCACCACAGAAATCTCAGAACTAAGAAAGCAACTATGTTCTTGACAGCTCAAGGAGTGGCTAATATATCAAACTTCCTTTTTACATCTCAGGATCAACCAGTCCTACATTTCCTTTCACATGTGGACTGTCAATAACTAAGAATAGTTTAAATGCATTTGTTTCAGATCAATTCCCAAATTAAAGTTGAAGCTTCCAAAATGGCAAAATTCAGTATCCATGATTATCCTTTAAAGCACATTGACTCAACAGATCTAAAATTATTCTCAATTTTATCTATTAAAAGGCCACTATGGAAGCTCATTCACCTCTGAACAATCAGCCTCGGAGCCTAACAAATGACTCAGACTAATAGCTATTCATTTTAGCAACAGCCCCTCTATTTTCATGACCTCAAAGACCAAGATAAAAATGATGATTTTGCTCCATCAGCCTGAACTAAGCAATCACTCTTACATTCCAGAAAATTACATTTAAAATCCATTATTTCTGTCATTTGAGTTATTTTCCGGTTTCCGATAAACTCCATCTAAGGAATATGATTGTTTTAACTTTTAATTCACCGACTGCAACAATTCATTGAAATTCTAGTCCTTTAGAATCTAGAATGCTGATCTAGTGCTTACTCTAAAGTCAGGTTCAATTTTTAAGGAAAAGACAGACTACAATATAAAACATCTATTTCACGATTGTATCTAAATGAAAGAAGCATATGTCAACTGTTGATACAGATGATGTGCATATAGAAAGCACCTTCCTGGAAACTATATCATCATGTCATTTTTAAATTGCTGTTGAAATGCTCTTTATGTACAGAAACCAGGGCATGGCTTCAAATAATGAATGAATTCATTAATACAGCAATAGCAAATGTATACGGACAAACCTTATAATCGAATCGCTCCTTAGAGTTAAAGTCCAGAATCAACATGATCCATCAACTCTCTTTTAATCAGTTTTAGAAGATCAAGAATCTGCACAGAGAGTGCACCGTGGCTTTAACTCATTAGCCTGATTTTCAAGCAAGATAAAGAAAACAAAATGTAGATTAAATAAAAAAGAGATGAAAGAGCAATAGAGGTAGAAGAATGATATCAACCATGATACAAGGAAACATTTTGTCTGTTGTAAAATGTCACAAACTTTATTAACAAACCTAACACTGCAACAAAAAATAAAAGTGAGGAAAGTAGTAGTTCCCTAGTGTTAGATATTAATGACCATTGTTAACAATAGAACTAAAATTAATAATAGACTTGAATTAGTTTAGCTAATAAAGTTAGCTTACTCTCGTCTTAGGGAGCTATGCCCTTATTTCCAAAAGCCTGGTAAGTAAAGTTTAATTCATTACTAAGACAATGCATCATAAAGGTTCCTCCTTACGAATTTATCCTCTCAACATGGTGTCACAGCTGTAGTGATCGATGCATGTGATCAGAATCAAAGACTGGAGAACCAGGACATGGACAAAAGTTTGTGAAAGAGAGATCTCAACTTCAAATTACATAAAGGACGCAAGTTGGTCTTTATTTCTACACTTCAACTTTCAGAAAGACAGTAAATATTTTCAAGTTTCAAAACTGAAGCTTTAGAAGTTAAAAGAAGGAAACAAGACTTTGAAGAGGTTTGAAAGCCCACCACCATGTGGATCACATGGTGAATAAACTGAAGCTTGATGGAGGAGAATCTCAATATAGAGCAAGGTTTTAAAATTCGGTCAACTCGGACTCAGACTCAGCCAGGTTGACAAAGTTGATGCCCACACGTTCCGACTCAACCATCTAAATGGTACAGGGACGAGTTTGGTACTGAATCAACCAAGTCGTACACCAACTTGGCTGGTTAGATACCAAACCAGTCAGACTCGGCCAAGAACCTATACCTACTCAGTTGAGTCATACCCTACAGGTCCATACCACATATTTTGAGGGTAAACTTAAAAAAATTTAAAATTACACCTAATCCCTAATTTCACTCACCTGAAACCTTAAATTACCATTACAAAGAGACCACCCCCCACCTATTTGCCTCACACCTCTCTCATTGAGCATTTGTGAGCATTTGGAGTTTTTTGAGAAGCATCAAAGACTGTACCTTAAATATATTCACCCTTACATGGTATATACATCAGCAGACTTCCCATTTTTTGTCTCTAATTATTTGTAATCATGGTTTGGAAGCTTTAAAATATGTTTTTTATTAAAATTTAATATTTTATGTATTTTTTAGTAAACGAGTCATAAAATTCAAACCAGTCCGAGTCAGTGCCAAGTCCAAGTTGAAGTCCGAGTTGACCCTGGGCTAATTCCAAGTCCAAGTCTGAGTTTTAAAACACAGAGAAGGAAACCATAGAAAGTTCATTCAATGGAAATGTTAGCCAGCACCAAAGGTCCCTCGACAACCTTCCTCCAATCAACAAGATCAAACAGAACAGTAAGACCCAGCAACAGCAAGGTACCCTCAAAAGATCAGTTTCTGGAGAGAGAACAACCCTGCATAATATGAAGAAAACAGTGGATGCTGTGCAAATGCGCTAGTACAAAGACTTGTAACGTGGAGGTACTCAAATGGAAAATCAGTCAAACAGGTTACAGATATTATTTGAAAGAGGCAAAACATTCAGTCTGTTCGACAAGGATATGCACATGAGTTCAGAGACTGAAGAAGAATATCAATGGAGCAAGACAGCTAACTAAGACTAGCCAAAGGAGACTGAGGTGTGGCCTGCACCTCACAGCTACCTTGCAAATAACTTATTTATGTTGCAGTCAAGCAAGTAAATGCTCCAACAATTGTTTTCCAGAATGAGCAATAGGTGAAATAAAAAACAGTTCAAGAGGTGAATTGAAACAGTAGCCTGACCTAGAAAAGGAGAGGCAAACTTGAAGCACAAGTAAAACCTAAAAAAGTAGGGACAAACTTGAAGCAGTACCCAAACCTAGAAATAAAAGGGCAAACTGTAGTTTAAAACCAATCCCAAGCTTGTGACTGGACCATACAAAGGAGGAGTTTGCACTGTACAGTGCAAAAGTAGGGATTGAAGGTTCACAAAATTATACCCAACCGACTTTCAAAATTGAATGGGAAAAACTATGTTTCATCAACTATAATTATGGAAAATGTGTTATCCTAGAAAGACATTTGTAAAATATGTTGACTTCCTGAGCTTATCGGGATATGATATCCTAGAAACCCACATATCCCGATAAGCTCTGGAAGTTTGAGAATTGGATTAGTTATTCTGACTATGCCAGTCACTGAGAATGTTATTGACTCTTTACCCATCTGTGAAAGAAGTCAAGATTGCTTGGGAAAACATAAAAAAGTATTTATGAGACAGCATATGAATCAAAAATTGTTTATTTGAAATATTTACTGTACAGAATAAAAATGGACAGCAGTAAATGTTTGTTTATGTATAAAATTGACTTAGGAAGTTAGGTCTTATTATCATTAACATATTAATAATAATAATATAGTGTATTAGTATTATTATTACTATTAACTTCACATCACTGTTATTGGAACCGGTGGAACCAGTCGGTCCGACCGGTTTTGGACCAAAACCAGTACAAAAAGCTGATTCAGACCATTTTAGGCTGGTTCGGTACCAACCGGCCTTTAGGCACAGAACCAGCCGACGTGACTAGAGACCACTGAAATCCAAAATTTAAGAAAAAAAACAATAAATTAAAAGATGAGTTGCCTAATAACTAACCCTAGGGCCCTGTTATCCCATGTTCCTAGGGATAACTAAGGAGATGATGTCTCGAGGCCCTCAGGTTGCAAACATGGAGTACCGAGAGGCAAGATGATGTCTCGAGGCCCTCAGGTTGCAAACATGGAGTACCGAGAGGCAGATGAGTAGGAAAGGGCCCCTATCATACCACACATCACCACCTGATCGATGGCAGCGGCATCCACCACACCAGCTTGGCCCACATAGGACAGCAGGTCTTGTTTCATGAGGTAACAAGTCCAGTGTCATGGTAAGTGTCACTTTAATACTTGAAGCATTTGAATATGTTGCATTAAAGCTTCTATTGATTATGGAGCGTTTGTTTGGAAATTATGCTTTTTGCCCTATTTCACCTTGGTGAATGTCATGGTTTCCCAGAAAGTGGCCACCCTTAGGGAAAGGATTGCTACTAGGGGGTCTCCTTGAAGGCTCATCGTACCATTCCCGCTCATACTTGTCACCTTCCATTACTTCTTCCCCTCCATTTCTCCATCTTTTAGGTTTCCGAGCTTATTAACCCAAGAAGGACATGTACCTCATTTCATGGGAAGAAAGGGCCACTAGGCTCGGAGGTGTCCTGGAAAAAACATCATGCAATAAAACCTCACCCTGGGATCTCGAGAGCAATGAAACGCCTCTCAAAAAATGAGAGATGCATAAAATAAATAACTAATTGATCAATGATGTTTTCCAAGGTAGAGCGTATGTGGGCTATGCATTTCCTTTTTAGTGCCCCTTATTGTCTTCAACTTGGAAAAGCATGCAAACCAAGGTAGAGCGTATGTGGGTTATGCATTTCCTTTTTAGTGCCCCTTACTATCTTCAACTTGGAAACACATGCAAAATGAATGGCTAATAAAGGGCTTGGAACTTCAACTTGGAAACACATGCAAAATGAATGGCTAATAAAGGGCTTGGAAGTGGCTAATGAATGGCTTTTTAGTGCCCCTTACTGTCTTCAAGACAACATTTCCTGTGTGAGAAAGAGTTTGGACTTCCTTCTCAAGATCATCAACAAGATTTGCTTTAGTGCCAAATTCATCTACCAAATCCTGAAAAATAGTCTCCATTGTTCATTCTAGGTCAGCAACTTTCCTAGTTTTCTCACCAAACCACTGCAAAAGGTTGGTTTGAAAAAGGGCAACCTCATCTTCTAGCTGGGGATGGACTATTTCCAGTTCATTCTTCAATCATTGATTCTCAATCTGCAACTATGCAATGACAATCTGAAAGTCAGTGACCTTTTTACGAAGTCAATTGTGATATTCTTCCAAGCCAATGGCCTTTTTCTCACAAATCTCCTGCATTTTCGAAAGCACCAGGACTTCATCTTCATCAAGCATGCCCATAGAAGGCAAGAACCAAGGAACCAAATTCGCAAATGATGATGAAAAAAGGAATGGAGAACCAAGGAACCAAATTCGCAAATGATGATGAAAAAAGGAATGGGTTGCGGGAATTGGACCACAAGCAGCAAGACTATCTAGTCGACTTATACCAAGTCGATCTAATGAGTAACCAACCTTAGTTCGGCAATGGTAATGTAGACCGATTAATGTTAAGCTATGCACATACCAATCGTACGTCCCATTCACATGTATACACCAAGCAGCCACCCGCTGAGAGATCTTAATTCTGGTCGTTATAGGGAAAGCGAACAATCCAACAGAAGCATTTGATGGCAAACTCTACGGATGAGTAAATCGTGAGTCGGCCAAACAACTTGCCTAGTCGAGTGATAGATATCCAAGAAGCCACCAGTCGATCTAATGAGAAATGGGTCGAGCGTTCCTCTAGTTGGTGTACTGTACAAAAAAAGTGTTGTCAATCAAGGAAGGCAACCAACCATGCAATTGAGTCGAAGAGGGGTCTATTCTCCAGTTGGCAACAAGAGTTAGAGCATTTGGATTTCGTGTACATCGAACCAAAAATAAGGGGAAGTCGAGCAAACGTCGGACACTAGTCGATGTCGAGGGCTCCAGTCGAGCCGAGCTAGGGCATCGGTGGATTCGAGTAAGAGGAAGTCAACGATCAACTCCAAGTTATATACCTCTCCTCTAGTCGAAAAGCAAAGTCGACGATACACTAGTTGATTCGTCGAGCCACAATCTAGTCGACAAGAATGCACGCGCACGGAGATTTTGGTCAAGCAATTAGATCGAACCCTTCTGAGATTTTGGTCAAGCAATTAGATCGAACCCTTCTCCGCCAATTAGGTCGAGACTAAAAAGGCTCACAAAGTCAAGTCGAAACTAAAAAGACTCACAAATTCATTTCCCAACATATGCAAAACGATGGTGCTTGCACTCCTATGTGAGGGTAAAAAGAACTCACTCCATTCGGCTTTTTGTACCAGCTTAGAAACAATTTAAATAGCTCCATGAAATAGATCTAGGGCACATTTTAAACCCATAGACGAACTGTGCTTAACCAACATAGAGATCAATTGATTGCGGCACCTAGGGCATACACATGATTCAAAAGAAGCACAACGATACGCAGAGCGCACGGCAAAAGAAAGGGTTTCCTTTAGTCTTGATAACCTACATCAAACCACTGTCTCATTCTCATTCGAGATCAAAAGACCATTGGCTCTAATACCATGTTGGGACAGGCATTTAACTGCAGAGGAGAACAGAAAATCTGAGAGCAGTGGTGGTGTCTAAAGACATCGTTGCACTAAAGCACAAGCACGTTCCATGAGAGCACAAAGAGATCTCCCGATGATTGATAGACCAATCACAAGGATCACTTTTAAATAGGTTTCGATCATGGACCAAACCAACAATCAACCATCAATTTAGTTGGTCGTCGACCCAAAGAATTGGTCAACTCCCTTAACCAACAAGGTGAAGTTTACAATGGAACCCAATGTCCCAACACTAAATTCCAATGAATTTAATTTACAATTAAATAAATTTAATCGACAAATTTTGAACTTAAACAAATTAAATCGAATTTTGAATTGAAACAAATTTAATTGTCGAAAATAATCGAATTTCCAATTTAAACCAATTTACTATAGAACTTCAACGAATTTATTTAGTTTTCCATGAAATTCTATGAATTTAAAACTTCAAAGATTAATTTATTTAGTTTTCCATGAAATTCTATGAATTTAAAACTTCAAAGATTAAATCAACGAACACGGTGATTTAAGTTGTCCCAAGCCCAAAGATGATGTGCCATATCCTATAATCATGGTGGCATGTGCTTAATTCATGATGTTTATGCCTTTTGTGTTTGCATCCCTTAGGGTAGATAATGTCATTAATGGCTTGCTACTATTTGGCCATATGCCAATGATTTATGCAGTTATGGTTCAATTTTGATGGGGATTTTGTTTATTGGGTGCCAAATTCATCTACCAGATCCTAAAAAATAGTCTCCATTGTTCGTTCTAGGTGGGCAACTTTCCTAGTTTTCTCACCAAACCACTGCAAAAGGCTGGTTTGAAAAAGGGCAACCTCATCTTCCAACTGGATATGGACTATTTCCAATTCATTCTTCAATCGCTCATTCTCAGTCTGCAACTATGTAACGACATTCTTAAAGCCAGTGACCATTGTACGAAGTCAATTATGAGATTCTTCAAAGTAAATGGCCTTTTTCTCAAAAATCTCCTGCAATTTCGAAAGCACCGAGACTTCATCTTCATCAAGCCTGCCCATAGAGGGCAAGAACCAAGGAACCAAATTCGCAAATGATGATGAAAAAAGGAATGGGTTGACGAGAATTGGACCACAAGCAGCGAGACTATCTAGTCGACTTATACCAATTCGATCTAATGAGTAATCAACCTTAGTTCAGTAATGGTAATGTAGACCGATTAATGTGAAGCTATGCACATACCAATTGTACGTCCCATTCGCACATATACACCAAGTATCCACCAGTTGAGAGATCTTAATTATGGTTGGTATAGGGCAAGCAAACAATCCATCAGAAGGGTTTGATGGCAAACTCTACGCGTGGGTAAATCGTGAGTTGGCCAAACAACTTGCCTAGTCGGGTCGAAGATATCCAAGAAGCCACCAGTCGATCTAATGAGGAATGGGTCGAGCGTTCCTCTGGTTGGCGTACTGTACAAAAATAGTGTTGTCAATCAAGGAAGGCAACCAGCCATGCGATTGAGTCAAAGAGGTGTCTATTCTCTAGTTGGCAACAAGAGTTAGAGCGTTTGGATCTCTTGTACGTCGAGCCAACAATAAGTGGAGGTCGGGCGAACGTCAGACACTAGTCGATGTTGAGGGCTTCGGTTGAGCCGAGCTAGGGCATCGGTCGAGTCGAGCAAGAGGAAGTCATCGATCAACTCCAGGTTAGATACCTCTCCTCCAGTTGGCAAGCAAAGTCGAGGGTACACTAGTTGATTCGTCGAGCCATAGTCTAGTCGACGAGAATGCACGCGCACGAAGATTTTGGTGAAGCAAGTCGATTGAACCCTTCTCCGTCAGTCGAGTTAAGACTAAAAAGGCTCACAAAGTCAGGTCGAAACTAAAAAGGCTCGTGAATTCATTTCCCAGCATATGCAAAACGGTGGTGCTTGCAATCCTCTGTGAGGGGAAAAAGAACTCACTCCATTCGGCTTTTGTACCAGCTCAGAAACAAGTTAAATAGCTCCACGAAACAGATCCGAGGCACATTTTAAACCCATAGACAAATTGAGCTTAACCAATGTAGAGATCAATCGACTACAACAGGTAGGCCATATACATGATACACAGGAAGTACAATGATATCCAGAGCGCACGACAAAAGAAAGGGTTTCCTTCAATCTTGATAACCTACATCAAACCACTGTCTCATTCTCATTCTCTGCGAACCCGAGATCAAAAGACCATTGCCTCTAATACCATGTTGGGGCAGGCATTTAACCGCAGAGAACGGAGAATCTGAGAGCAATGATGTTGTCTAAAGACATCGTTGCACTGAACCACAAGCACGCTCCATGAGAGCACAAAGAGATCTCTCGATGATTGATAGACCGATCACAAGGATCACCTATAAATAGGTTTCGATCATGGACCAAACCAACAATCATGGGATGTAGTTGGTTGTACTTGTCCATATAAAGTGGATCCGGGACCCTAGGTGGACACGATCAACCATCAATTTAATCAGTCGTCAACCCAAAGAATTGGTCAACCCCCTTAACCGACAAGGTGAGGTTTACAATGGAACCCAATGTGCCAACACTAAATTCCAATGAATTTAATTTACAATTAAACAAATTTAATCGTCAAATTTTGAACTTAAACAAATTTAATCGAATTTCGAATTGAAACAAATTTAATTGTCGAAAATAATGGAATTTCCAATTTAAACCAATTTACTATAGAACTTCAACAAATTTATTTAGTTTTCCATGAAATTCTATGAATTTAAAACTTCAAAGATTAAATCAGCGAACATCGTGATTTAAGTTGTCCCAAGCCCAAAGATGATGTCCCATATCCTACAATCGTGGTGGCATGTGCTTTAATTCATGATGTTTATGCATTTTGTGTTTGCATCCCTTAGGGCAGACTTAATGCCATTAATGACTTGCTACTGTTTGGCCATATGCCAATGATTTATGCAGTTATGGTTCAATTTTGATGGGGTTATGCAGTTATGGTTCAATTTTGATGGGGATTTTGATTATTTATTACCCCTAATTGATTTCTGGTTTTTTATTATAAAGGGGAAAAACAATTATGCCTCTTTATTACCCGATGGTGGTGGTCCCTTTTGCCACTCACTTTTCTTGTAAAATGCTAATTGTACATATTGTTACATTATTTGGAGCATAAAGAAGCATTTTTACAAAAAAAACATAAGAAACCCTCCAAGAAGTAGGGGAACGAAGACTAGAATCCATGCACTAAAAGACCATTGCAAAGAAATCATTTCATCCAACAAGCAACCTAAACTACAATCTGAAATGGGAAAATGATGTAACGGGAACTAGGATTATTTGGTATTCTTAGAAATATTATAAGAATTTTTAGGCCCGGTTAGTACCAAATGTCAATCAAGCTACATCAACGAAAGGGCAATATTCGAATGTACATTTTTATTCTTTTTAAGAGGGAAAGCCATGTCATTTCAATTATATTTTCTTCAATCAAGTTATGGTCTAGCAATCAGTTGGACCGCTTGCAACGATGATGAACTAGGTTCAAAACCCATCAAGATATGGTTGACCAAGTATTTCTTGGTGCAATTCATGCCAAAGGCAGAAAAAATGGTTCTTTGATAAAGCAAAGGTGACATTAAAAACGATTCTCATGCAAATGCAGTCTTCCATACAAATGAATCTAGGTGCAATACATATGTGACTTTGATGGAATAGATACCCCTCAATTGGGCCTCTTAGGCGAAGGTAGCTTGAATGTAAGAGCGATCTTGTAAGGATTTGACAACCTTAATAAAAATACTAAAAAATGGGTTTTGGGAAGGAAATAAAGCAAAATATCATTTGTCTTGGTGTCCTTTCTAGGTTTTAGAATAAAACTAAGATCAATTGTTTCAGTCCCTGCATTCTCTACATATTTTGTTTTTAACTAAACATAATATCAATTGTTACCCAAGGAAGTGTTACCAAGGGTAGGGAGCATGCTCTCCATGATTCCAAGACACAAAAACTCCAAGTGGGATGTTCCCTATCGTACCCTTTTGAAGGGGGTCACAAATAAATGCACTAGGGGGCAGTTCTAAAAAAAATCACAACATTTCCTTTTGAAAGTGAACTATAACAAGTACCTTGCAAAAAGGGGGACTCTTGGGCAAAATCCACGAAACAAAACAACTTTTATTTTCATCTATCATATATGTTATGTATTATTTTCATTTATTATGTATATTGTTATGTATGCATATTATGTTTCGATGTATCATTTTGTTATGATAAATATTATCATTTATGTTTCATTTTTTCATATATTTAGATTTTAAATTTTTAGTATTACAAGGTCCCCTATGTTGGGGACCCCCCACATCCCCTGTGATGTTCCCTAAAAATTGGAGGATGTTTCCATACATCAATAATTTTATGATTATTAATCCTTTTTTTTAGTTGTGATTTTTGCTCCATTTCTTTTTGTTCCCTAAAAATTGGAAGATGTCCCCATATGTCTTGGATGCTTTCCCACAATCCCGCGTAACAAAAACTTGGAGCTATACTAATATTATCATATTATAAAACCTTCATAGAGAATAACCAATAATAGTAAAAGCATCTATTCAGGCGAGAAAAAGAAATGGAAAAAAAATCACAACCAAAAAAAGGAGCAATAATTAGAAAACTATTTCATTGTGAGAAACATCATGCCAAATAGACCTCAAATCATAATAAAACCGAAAGTCCAAACATTTGTTGGCAACCTTAATACACGGAAGAAGAGGCTCCTAGTAAGCTACAAAGTTGGAACACTAGAAATAGCCATGAAATCATGGATACAATATTGATTCCTTCCTCAAATTTCAAACAAGGAACACACTCCAGATGAAGAATTGCCAACTCGCGTGAACCTTCTGTACCTGTGTTAAGGTCTTTATATTTTGCACTTTCTACTCTACTCCTCTCCAAAAATTAAAAAACACATACCTAATCTGCTGCAAATTGAATCAAAATAACCTAAGTTGCACGAAACGGGGAAACGTTTCTAAGTTTCTGAAACCGGGACAGTACAAAACAGGCCCCAAAAAAATGGAAACACCGGAGGAAACGCCATATATAAAAAAATTTAAAAAAAAATATATATATATATATATATATAGTTTTTTTTTAAATAAGACATAATGATGCAAGAAAAACATAGAAAATGCAAAAAAAAATATAATTGACTATTTGGGGGCCCCACGGCCCCCTTTTTTTTCTTATTTCACCTCAAAGACGCCCGAAACACCGGCCGTACAGTACGGTGTTTCCAAATCAAGAAATGTCGTACCGTACGGCCGGCGGTGTTTCCTGTCCATACCGTACCCGTACCGGCGTTTCTTTTCGGTTTTTTGGGGAGGTACCGTTTACTGCAACTTAGCTTTGAACTATCAATCGAACAATAATAACCAGATCTATCTCAAAGGAACCCAGGAATAACCAATTACATCTATCATTTCAGTGCAAGATGACGCCAAAAACAGTTACTGTTATTCCACAGATAAACAATATCATATTTTTAGCAAAGCCTAACTAAAGAATCCTACTCTCTGTCGATTCTACCTATTCTAATCAAAGACCTTAAACAAAATGGATTTTAATTATTCCTTGGAAGCATGTTTCTACTCAACTTGCTTCAGAAGCATGTTTCTACTCAACTTGCTTCAGAAGCAATACCTAATGAATACTCAGATTTTGTTTCAAATGCCCATAGCAAGCCAAACACCGATTAAAAAACAAGTTTAAAGCCCTGTTTCAACAAGCGGCCTCACCAGTCTTTTCCAGAGTCTATTATTGACAAAGTTAGCGCCTTTATAAATGACAGAAATAGCATATTTAGAAAAAGCTGCCAAAAAATTCATCTCTGTGTAAAAACAATCCTTCATAAACAGATACCAATCAAGACAGAATGTGTGAACTTACCCCAGGATAATGCTGCAATACTGGTGAATAGTGATCAAGCGCAGCATAAACCTTTTCAAGTAGGCTTAAAAGAGCATCCACTTCATCTCCTAGCAAATCAACCTTACATTCAATGCAAAAGTTCCATCAGTGGGTCTTCGAAATAAAAAGGTAATTTACAAAGTCAATAGAAAAGAATAAGAAGAGGCCTGCTAGCAAAAGTATTAAAGAGAAGATATAAGTGTGCCTCTGCCTGAAAATGTGAGAGATAATGTAGATTTCCGCGATTTATCATAATGTTATTTTTTGTTTGGAGGGGGGCCGGGGTAGTGGCAGTTGTAAACAACAATATTAACAAAATTAAGACAAAAAATCCATTGCCCTCCGCTACCTTTCCTCCATCTCTCTCAATCTAGGTTATGTATCTTATTAGTCCCTTATGTTAAATTTCTGGACCATGGTTGTCAGATCTGCACTTAAATACAAACCCTAACCCTAGGAAGTTAAAACTTTAACCTTCAACCAAATCTGCTGTAACTTAAATACAAATTCTACTGGAAATTACTGACAGCAACACACAGTAAATATGTCCAGAAAATCTGAGTTTCAAATCTGCAACTCTGTTTAATCACAAGCTGGAAATATTTAAAACAGTAAGCTACTGCATCAAAATAATAATAGTCACACCCTTTCAATGGTACGCCCTCTACCTCCTTTATAGACTAGGAGAATGGTGAGGACATCGAATCTAAACACATGCACAATGATGCCTACTAGAGTATGTCAAACCCTACTTACTAGAGCACCTCCCTGCATGGAAAGAAGAGCCAATAAGGAGTGCACCTCCACTGGAGAATATGTTAGGAATGCAAGCCTGACAACTCGTTGAGATCTGCACCTACAACTACCTTTATGCAAACACCACCTAGGGATCAGCGCTCTCTTAGCTAACTGTGCATGCACAAAAATAGAACTGAACTTAAAACTAGAAATAGCATCTAACTGGAAACCAAAGACAAACAAAAACAGCAGTTAAAAATCAGTCACTTTGCATGACCAGTCAAACATTGTCCTTATATTTCCCCTTGGAACAAGAGCTCATTACTTTGGCCGGACTCTTCTCCATGGAGGTGCTGGGTACAGAGAGCTCATTACTTTGGCCGGACTCTTCTCCATGGAGGTGCTGGGTACAGAGAAACTGGGAGAATTGGTTAGCCCACTCAGTTTACCATTGGAAACAGTTCCATGTGGCAGCATGGAAGCCTTTAATGTGCCCTCAACAGAAGACACCTGTGGGAACATTTGGGGGGGTTAAAATTGTTGACAACAAGGACTATACATTTTAACTGAAAAGTGGAAGGAAACCCTGCTTTTCTGCGCAACTACCTTCTACCTCAGATTGCGAGAGGTTATTTGACCAATCTGCTAATGGCGACGAGTTTTAATGAAGATGCATTCATGACATATCTCATGGTGATGCTATATCA
>CBVK0103179188.1:0-11475 GCA_900067695.1 Picea abies | reverse complement strand
GAACATATTCCATTGCCTTTTGAACAAGCTATTCAAAGGGGGGTTGATGATCTTAAAGAAGCTGATGCTCTACCACAAAATCCGGTGGTTCACTGGCAGATACCCCGTGCATTCTCCTTGATTGACAATGCTCAAATACTCATGATCATAGAAGGAAATATGACGTCTCTTAAAAGAGGGGAGGCATTCATTATTTCATCAGATCATCCTGCAGAGTACTGTTCTGACCTGCCAAGTGTACTCAAACCACAGCATGAAGGGTGGCTCACAAGTGATCATGACAACCTCTGGGTTATTCCAGAAGAAACCCTTCACATGATAGGAATCTAGGTTTCCAGCGCTTCCTTTAATTCAGATCTTCAGCAGCAAGAACTCATACAATATTTTAGATCTTCAGGTGGCAGCAAAGCAGTGATGTTGGAGCTGCTAGGGAGGCAGGAAGACGTTGTATGGTATGACAGAGTTTGCAGAGATTTTTCTCAGAAAGGGATAAACATATCCTGTCACAAGGCATGCCCACTGTTGCACCTCCTAGGTGCTGTTTTTTATCAGCAGATGCCTAGACTGTATTTTAGCCCAGCAGTGACAGACATTTCAGGATACAAACACCTCAAGTTTGATATTTCTCTTTTTTGGATGATGGTTAAACACGGAGGGAAAAGGGATTGTTCTTCAAAGATCATAAAGTGGTTGCATAAGGACACAGATTTTACCTCGGGATGATATATTGTGGAGATTCTGGGTTTCTCAAGTGCTCCCGAGAAGAGCACTTGTCCCCAAGTAGGAGCCAGATGTTACCCACTATGTCGTTGGGCACTAAAATTTTTCCATAGTGATGGTGACATGTTGTAACAGCTATCTTCTTTGTCATGGATTGTAATAACAATAACAGGCTTAATCTGTCTCCTCTGCAACATTAAGAAGCAATGACATTTTAGTGACATTTCTGCCCTCCCAGAGAGGTTACAGCTGATAAGGAGTAATTGAGTGACATTTCTGCCCTCCCAGAGAGGTTACAGCTGATAAGGAGTAATTGGAGGTTTAGAAATGCATTATAAGGGACTCTGCCTTCTCCCACTACATGGTGTATATGCCTGCGAGTGCTGGATGGTGCAAAAGTTCTAATCTCTAAACCTCAAGGTCTTGGGTTTGAAGTTGCAAAGAATGCTATACTGAAAGGGGAAAAATCAGTCAATTTGCATGACTGGTCAAACATTGTCCTTATATTTCCCCTTGGAACAAGAAGAGCTCATTACTTTGGCCGGACTCTTCTCCATGGAGGTGCTGGGTACAGAGCAACTGGGAGAGTTGGTTAGCCCGCTCAGTTTACCATTGGAAACAGTTCTAAGTGGCAGCATGGAAGCCTTTAATGTGCCCGCAGCAGAAGACACCTGTGGTGACATTTTAGGGGGGTTAAAATTGTTGACAACAAGGAGTCAGGACTATACATTTTAACTAGAAAGTGGAAGGCAACCCTGTTTTTCTGTGCAACTACCTTCTACCTCAGATTGTGAGTGGTTATTTGACCAATCTGCTCATGGCCACGAGTTTTAATGAAGATGCATTCATTACATATCTCATGTTGATGCTATATCACCAAGGAAATCTAAAACTGCTTCATCTTATGAAGAGCTTCAGTTTGAAAATCATTTTGAACACGGTAAGCAAGCTGTCAGGAGAATCATTTTGCTGGAAATGTCATCTTGCACCAGGCATATAGAAATTCCGAATTATTGTTGGAGGTTCCATAGGATCTTCACAGACCAAAGATGGACGGCAGAGCTTGGGGGCATCAGAAAATGATAGTGCCTTGGTTAATGGTGTTGTACAAGGTCTACCTGTAGTGGGCTCAAAGGATTCGCTAAAGTCCCTGGCTAGTCCAGAGCTTCCTACAGACATAATGATGGGACTGCTTCAACATCTGGCAAAGGTGGTAGTCTGTCTCTTGATTCTTTAGCGAAGTCAAAAAAGGGCACTACAAATCCAGAATATGAACTTTATTAACAACTGCTTCAACATCTGGCAAAGGTGGTAGTCTGTCTCTTGATTCTTTAGCGAAGTCAAAAAAGGGCACTACAAATCCAGAATATGAACTTTATTAACAATATAAATGGCTGACATACATACATACTGCTTCAACATCTGGCAAAGGTGGTAGTCTGTCTCTTGATTCTTTAGCGAAGTCAAAAAAGGGCACTACAAATCCAGAATATGAACTTTATTAACACTATAAATGGCTGACATACATACATACATATAATCGTATAATTTAAGCTAACATGAAAGAGAGGAGGCATCCCCAAGTACTTATGGGTGGACAGTTTGAGAGTAGTGTGTGTGTTTGTGTGTGTGTGTGCGTGAGCGTGTGTATGCTAGTACTAGTATGAGCTGTGTCAATTATTTCAATTTGACAGGATTAAATACTTAATGTGTATAAATGTACTGGTATGAGCCGTGTCAATTATTTGACAGGATTAAATACTTAATGTGTATAAATGTTTGGAATTCGATTTATTTATGACCTGCAGGGCACCCTAGGACCTATGTGACCATATGACTCATGTCATGTACCTACGAGGATCACCCTCTAGACCTAGAGGCTCATCCTGCATGCCCATAGGAAATTTTTCAAAATCATTAAAATCCGGGGCTAGCGGATGAACAAATGGACAGATTCCTCTGACCTTTTTTATATATTTTATATAGATAAATAAATATTCTAGATATTATAAATCATATGGATATAAATATCTAAATATATTCCATCATTCTGACACATCACTTCAATGAGTCTTTGAAGGCATTTCACTTCATTAGTACAGGTACAAAAGCAAAAATTAAATAGCTTGCTCTTCATCACAGAATCAGAGGAATGCACCATAGAGACCTAAATTTACACACTGGATAAAAGTGCTTCCATAAGACCCTTCTTGTAAGCATTTTTTTGTTTTATTCATTCCTATTGTATGGAGTTAAACCATTCAGGGATCTGACACATAATCATGAAATATTCAGCATACTATAGACAATGTCAAGTTTAAATACATCCTTCGGCTCAAAAAATTGTGAGAGAACTAAACTTTATCATGTGGAATGTCCCAAGCAAGATGAACACTTATTCAGCACTACAAGCTACCAACCAATCTGAAATTATTGTTATTCCAACACTGCCGCATGTCATCCTAGTAAGATACACATAATGGATAAAGGATACCATTTATCTTCTATATGACAGAATCCATGGAAACAATCACAAACATTTTACTCATTTTGCTAAAATAGAAAAGGGGAGAGAGAGAGAGAGATCAAAATTGGCTACAAAATTTATCAAACCAGTTATGATGATATTCTACTGACCTCTTCCTCGGCTTTTTGAAGATTGCAACATTTTCTTTCGAGCTTCTCCTTGTAATATGACTCCCTTGACACAAGTGCATCAACTCGCCCATGTAACTTCTTTAATTGTTGCTTGTTTTGTTCCAACCTGATAAATAATGGTTGGACATATTAGTTGAAATTTTGAAAATTAGAATGCTCCTAAAGTACAGTTATAAAACAATATTAATGGACCCAGCCAGAACCAAAGTAGTCAGAATAGGACCCAAACCCTTCTTCTCCCAAATTTTCAACTGAAACCAAAACTGAACCAGAACAGGCCAAGGAACTGGTAAAAGAACCAGTTGAATATAAAACACATAAGATATTCAAATTTTCATAAAAACGAAGTACAAAATCATGTACATCAATGTAAAGCCAAAGCATTAGACACCAAATGTGCAAAGTTTGCTTATTGAGTTATTTATATTGCATCTAAGGGTGCAAATAGCAAAATTACATCAAGAGTTCTGGGATACATAATATTAACGTTTTGAGAGAAGATACATCAAACATTCTGACTCTAAATGTCCTCTAGAGTCCAAAAATCATCATACTATAATCAAATGACCACATAGCATACTATGTCATGAGTCATCAAGATCATCAGCAATAGCATCTGCCGAATCCTCTAGATCATCCTCATCGTCTGTTTCATGGGTACCCTAGAGTGTAGGGTTTTAGGGTTATAAACAAGAGTTCAGGATTTTAGGAAGGATGAAATGGTTTTCCCTTTGTTTTTTTGTTTTTTGAGGCTGGCTGTTCTCACGGGACTGGCCAATTTGGTCCTGAACTGGAGGTTGAAAGGGTTTTTTGAATTTTCGTTTTTTGAGGCTGACTGGGCTCACAGGACTAGTTGATTTGGTCCTGAATTGGCCAGTTGACCGGTTCTGTCCTGAACCAGCAAGTTCAGGACAGAAGCAGTCTAAAACGAATTCATACCACTGGTCCAGACCAATTTGGGCCTAGAACAGTGCAGAACCGGCCAATTTTGATAACTGACAGAAGCAGTCTAAAACGAATTCATACCACTGGTCCAGACCAATTTGGGCCTAGAACAGTGCAGAACCGGCCAATTTTGATAACTTTCCAGAACACGTTCACAATGGTGACATATGTAACTATAGCATCAAATTCCATCTAATCCTCAGAAGTACAGCATGGACAAAATTCATAACAACCTTTAGAAATCATATGCATGCCTTGATTGTCTAACAGACTTTAGAAGTCATATGCATGCCTCAACTGTCTACATAGTGATAATCCAGTGCTTGAATCCATAAAAAGGCAAGATTCTCTTAGTAGTCACAAAAATATACCAACAAGCACATCTGCAATGATATTTGAAGCAACAATACTATCCTACTAATTACTTATACCAAACCTGTTGTAACCTGAAATAGTCTAGTGGGAAGTTGTGACAGAGGTTATCATGTTTTCATACAAGACATGCAAAATTTAAAAAAAGGACTTTTCTTGCAATGCCTTTCACCTGCAGTGGTGTAGACAAGTTCAAATTAGATTGCCTTTTAGCCCAAAATTAAAGGCTGACCCTGAGTAAGGAAAAAAAAACTTCAAGTAATGGGCAATGCCAAAATCTAAACACACATAAACAAATGGCTATGACATGCTCAGCACCTTGAAACATTTTCTTGAATTTTCTCCATCACCCTGCGTTCCAACTCCAGCGATGCATCCACGCATTTTTTAACAGACTCAGCAACCTCTATTTTATTCTGTTTTTCAATTGTTTGTATGTGCATTTGCATGTTCTTGACAGCCATCTTCAGCTTCTGCACTTCTGCCTGCAAGAGATACTTCTGTTGCAATTCCTCTTCTTTACCCTTCACAGACAACTCCAAGGATAATTCCTTCTCCTTGAGATTTTTCTCAAGGGAAAAAATTATTTCTTTGTGTTCTTTGATAATTCTTGCAGCTGCAGTGCAAGCATTTTCCTTCTCTGCAATGATGGCTTCAATCTGTTTCCTTTGGTCTTCTTCTTTCTTAGAAAACAAATATAAAGTATTTTCCTTCTCTTTGATTATTCCTTCAAGTACTTCTTTTTCTTTCCTTGCTTCTTCAAGATCCCTCGATGCCATATTCAGTGCAGTTTCCTTTTCTTCTACTGCTTTCTTTATGGATAATACCTGCTCCTTCAGTTCTTCCTGCTCTCTTATCACTGAATCTACAATATCATTCTGATGCGATATTGCACTTTGAAGACACAGTTTCTGTTTCTTGAGTTCTTCACATTCTTCCAATGCCCGACCTAACATCTTTTTCTGTTCTTCGATCTGATCTGTTTGCTTCAACTCACTATATGACACTCTTGAAGCATTTGCCTTCTCCTTGATCAGTTTCTCAGGCAAAGCTATTTGTTGCTGAAGCTCTTCCTTTTCTTTATACACCTTGTTCAGATAGCTATCTTTTTCATGCAACTTCTCTTCAAGTGAAACCTTCTCTCGCATGATGTGATCCCGTTCCTTCGATGCCACACTCAAAGAACTCTCTCTCTCTTTGACTGTCTCTTCAAACAGAGTGCTTAATATGTCTATTGTATTCAGAGTCGTTATATCCATCTCTGCCTTTTCAGACTCCAACTCTGCTATATGATTCAATAAGAAAGATTCTGTTAATGAGTGCTCTGTGTCCTTTCTCAAGGCATCTGAGAGTTTATCAGACAATGCTTTCAATTCAACTTCTTTTTCTGTAACTTTCTCAAGTAAACTTATCTTCTCAACCTGCATTTCCTCCTTCAATCTGCAAACCATTTTGTAGTTCTGATCCTCAACGACAGCTAAAGATAACTTGTCATTCTCCTCTACAAGTTTGACCAACTTTCCAGTAATCTCAGCAATCCTTTTCTTCGAAACATTTAACTCCTTGTCTTTTTTAGAATGCAAACTATCTTTCTCTTTGAGGAGTTCCCTCTTAAGCTTGTAAATCTCCTCAGTTTTATCTTCAACGATGCATTCATGCTCCCTTCTTAGTTCAGCCACTACTCGTTTGTAATGTGCCGTGAGCTGCTCCTTAGACATGCTTTTCAATGGAGATTCTAGAACATCTGCAATCTCAGTCTGAGTGTGCCGAGAAAGATCTGGCTCCTTTGAAGAATGACCTGCATTTTTCCCTGTTGGAGCAATTATATTGCTATTATCCCCCAGTTTTGATGTATCAGTTGAAAGCTGACCTGCAGAATACCTTCTCAAAGGCCGGTCCTTTCTTTGACCATCAGGTGATGCTCCATTCTCCATTTCCTGTTTAAGCTGAGAGAAATATTGGAATCCATTTGAGTTGCCACCATCAGAATTGACAGAAGATTTCACTGGATCCTCGATTTTTAAGAGATCTAACTCTTGACGCAGACAATTTAATTCATTCACCAGTGCCACCCTCCCTTCATCCCATCTCACTTGCAGCATAGAAGGTTTTCTTTCTTCCTGCTCTTTTATTTTAAGCCAGCCTTCAAGGTCCTTTAAAAATCCTCTTAGCACGAGTTCACTTATCTGCTCCTCAAAATCATACTTCCATTGTTGTTCTAGATGTTCCTCCTGAAATAAGGCAACATGTCTCTGAATATGTTGAAAGAATATCTTTGAAGATTCTTCAAAGCCATCTAATTTTAGGGTCATATCCAAGAATTTGGAATTAATATAGTCAAACACAGAATCTACCTTGTGAAGGTCAATGACGGTTAGACTGCCAATCTGAGATTCAAAGCCTTCCGACCTTTCTTGTAATCTCAACACCTCTGGCCTATCAGCATTCTGGGCCGTCTCTAATGCAAAAACAGTTTTGAGGTAAGAAGCTAATTCCATATCCTTCTTTTGTAACTTTGAATTTAAGTCTGAAATAAGTTGCATGGCTTCAATCAGTTTGCCTTCATAGACTTGGTTAACCAACTGGCATCCCGTTTCTTGTTGCCATTGTTGTTCCAACATTTTTTCCTCCAACTGTTCTAAGTTTAGTTTATGTTCTCTCAACCTTTCAGCCAGACTATCATTGGTAGTCTGAAGCTTTGTTATCCTTCGCAAGTTATCTCTTATTGTAGCTCTTTCTCCCTCTAATTCCTCCTTCAATTTAGAACATTGAATTTGCATTGTTGCCTTCAGGGTACTGAGATTGTTTTCTATCTCTGCATCAATTACATGATTGCTAGATATTTGGGCCTGCAATCTCTCACACTCCAGCCTCAGACAATCAAGCTTACCAGCTAATGAATTTATATTTCCATTCTTAAAATCCAAGTCCTGCCTAAACTGTGACATTTGATACTCAAACTCCTGAATAAATGTTTCTTGTATACCAACAATAATGGAAGATTGCAATCCATTGAAAATTTCATTTTCTTCTAGTTGTTCTGCAAGATCTGAAATTTCTAACTTCTTTGTTGTCAATTCAGTTTCAGAATCCTCCTTCAGTCTCTCCATTTTCTGTTGAATATCAAATATTACAGTCCTCGATTGCAGTCTACCTTTCTCAAGCATGTCACTTAGCTCTAGCAGTTGTCCTTCATAAATGATGTTCTCTACACACCTCTCAATTTCCCGCCTTAGCATCTGCCCTTCAGATTCTTCTCTTGCTATTACTTCAAGATTCTTTATATTCTGCAGCTGCAAACTGTTCTGTTTATCTAAAGACATAATAGTCTGGTCTTTCTCGGAAGTTGACCTTTCCAAGAAACCAATATGTTCATTCTTTTCCTTTATAACCCTATGTAAATTCTCAATGTGCTCATTTTGCAAAGTTCCTTCTCTAACCAACAAATGATCTGTCTCTTGCTGCATTTGTGCTCTTTTAAGTTCCTCAACCAGAGCTGCAATTTCTTTTCTATTTGAAGAGTCGGCTTCCTGCAGACTCTTTATCTGCTGTTCCAAGGCACTAATTCTGTTTTCCTCGGCCTTTAACTTCGTTTCCATCTCGAACATCCTCTCAGTTTTCCCAGCCAGCTGTTTCTCTTTCTCTTCAAGGCAAACCATCCTTTCATGCAACTTGCGCTGCATTCGATCTTTCTCGTGCATGAAGTCCATAACAAGCCTGTCCCTATCCGATCTGCTTTCGGCAATATGAATCACCAGCTCCTCCTGATTGTACCGTAGAGTTTCCTCAAGCTTCCACAGTTTAGCGTCTCTGTCTTCCAATTTATCGTTCAATGCAACTATCTCTGTTTCCTTTCCAGCTAGGGCCTCAGACGATTCCTCCAAGACGGCATTTACCATTCCAATCGTAACCGCATCGGTAACCATCGCTGACACCAATAATCTGCCTTCCATTTCCTCAAGGAAATCTTGTGTATCAGAAATATAAGCAAGAAGATCTTGCCCATCCATGTTACCATCAAACCTTCCTGCTCTGTCCCAGTCTTCGGCACTTTCGGCTTCCGAACATTTGTCCATGTCAAATTTATGGTACTCAGCTTCATGAACAGCATTGCTGCTTCTATCAATAATCTGGGCCTCCATTCAAACAATTGCAGATTCCAGGTCAAATGAATTCCGGGAGAGTACCAAACTGGAAAAAACAGCCTGCTCCCTAAACCTGCCAGGTCAAATGAAGACGGCATATCCAAACTCACAAGCCTTCATACTAAATCTTTGTTTTCAAAGATTGCATTTATTTACCTATTGCCACGACTAGGTGCAATCACAGCAGTATCCAGTAGTAAATAATCAGTGCCCAGCCATGAGAAATCCAAAGGGCACTTAGCCTGGATAATTACTACTTTTCGTCCCTCCGAGCACGAGATCCAAACAATAGCCGACCCGGTTATTGGCTACTGCAAAAGTGTCACCATTGCTAACATGGATGGAACTTGAGACCTGTGTCTGGCAAATTCTCCAAGCTCATATCCAGTCTTCATGATAATGTTCAGTATGATTAAAAACACGCAGTTCCCATTATTCCCAAAACCTCTTCTTACCAAACATTTAACAAACCCTAAAAGACTCGAAAAAAATATAAGCAGGCTCACCTGAAAACCTTCACATTGGAACTGTTTTGATATATTAAGGCATTACTGCATATAGGAACCCTAACCTTATAGCATGTCCAACCAGGAACTGGGTATTTCTTCACGGATGTTATCATTAAACAACCCAACCACGGCCCGTCATTTAACCAGCTGAACTCTCGAATTCACAGCAAAATACACTATTTTTGTGAATCTGCGAACTCGCATACAAACTCTTTATTTTTTAAACCCTTTACTAGGGTTTACAGATTTTCCTTCGACTTGTGGAAGATGAAAATCAGTGAACAGTACAAACAATTACTTGAGATTAGCTGGACTCTGTGGAAAACTGGACATATATAATTGCACAAGGGTTGACTCCTGCAAAATTCCGTTGGCGTTGCTGTAAAGATTCAGACCCCCGCCTTTTACGTATTTGAAATAGATCACGGAATCGAAGTTCCGGGGCCCTCGTTCGAAGCGCGGGTTGTCTAGTACACTTTGACGTCTGCTTTGGGAAAACTGTTCCACTCTTTTTCTTTTTCTTTGCAATCGCTTCTGATTTTTCTACTTTTTCCCGCTTTCATTTTAATTATTTACTATTTTTGAAGGAGAATGAAGTTTAACTACTACGTATGTTAAATGTAGTAAGTGTAATAAAATGTGGAATCGCTTCTGATTTTCTACTTTTCCCGCTTTCATTTTAATAGAAAGTTTTAATATTTTATTTATTTATTTAATTAATTTGGTTTAAAAATGTATAGATCAAATTATAAAAAAAATTATTACATAGTGAAAATGTAATAAAAAAAATTTATAACGTTTAATTTTAATGTATTTATACATTCAAAAATAAAAAAATTACAATTTCACCCATAAATATATAACTATATTTTAAATTTTAAATTAATGAAAAAATCATAAAAATAAAATATTTAAACTTATTAGAAATAAATATATAACTATATTTTAAATTTTAAATTAATGAAAAAATCATAAAAATAAAATATTTAAACTTATTAGATAGAAAGGAATTTACAATTTTTATAAATTATAAAATATTTTATATTTTTATAAATTATTAAATATTTTATATAAATTATTAAATATTTTTATAAATTATTAAATATTTTTAATGAAATCAACAATATTACAAATTTGGATTATAACTTATAAGATTACAGCTTTTTGAGTGTTTATTATTTTATTTAAAATTAATGATTTTTTGAGCAAATGTTAAAAATGATAAATAAGAGAATTGTTATCATCATTGTAGATTCATCTTAACTCCTAATCTATCATAATCCAAGAGGTATCAAATTCTTTGAGATGCAAATTTTTTTTTAGAGTACAAAACTTGAAAAAATGTTTGCATCTCTAAGAATTCGATGCCTCTCATTGCATGATAGCTATGGAGTTAAGATGGATCTAGGTTGGTTCTTAACATATGTGTGTGTGCTAATATTTCTTTAAATGACATGCCTTAACTCCATATTAAGCATTGAAGGAATCACACATCTCCCTCTTATGGAGAAGTATATGGAGAAATAGAAAACACATATATGTGGAATAAGATTTTTTTAATTTCAATTTATTTTTATATATAAAGTTGATATAAAATTATTTTACTGAAAGGTGAATGTTGATATAAAATTATTTTACTTAAGGTGGATGTTAAAATATTTTTTTAAATAACGCATGTCAACTTCATAATATTAAGCATTGAAGGAATTACTCATCTCCCTCGTTGTGGGAAGTAGAAAGCACTTATTAACTAAATCAGATTTTTTTTACTTTCAATTACTCTATTTCTTTTTCTATATAAAATTGATATACAATTATTTTAATTAAGATGCATAATGAAATACTTTCAATTACTCTATCTCTTTTTCTATATAAAATTGATATACAATTATTTTAATTAAGATGCATAATGAAATATTTTATTTATGACTGACATTTAAATATTTTTTGTCGTTACTATTTTTTTAAATGTCACTTGTCAACTCCATGTTGAGTTCTCAAGGAATTACATATCTCCCTCATACTGGGTTGTAGAAAGCGTGTAGAAAGTCGCACAATGAAAGAAGAAACTCTAAAAGTTAGTTTTCTAAAGGTTATAAGTTTTGGCATTTTTCATTAAATCTGGG
>CBVK0103179155.1:0-28115 GCA_900067695.1 Picea abies | reverse complement strand
TTTATAAGTAATGAAAGGTTAATGTGGATTGATTTTTATTTACCTTGTCCTACAAAATGGATCTTGGGGTATTCCCCATGCTTTTCCTATTTTCGACAATAGCTTGATAGTCGTACCTATAACAAATCTGGAGGTATTCCTCCCTAGTTTCGGTTTCAAATTTGTTGCTCTTCATTGCATAAGAGTATGTATTTTTAATGTTATTGGATGTAATTACCTGAAAGCTATAAGATGATACAAATAATATTGCTAAGATGTTTGGGTGCCTACAATTCATGACTGTAAATTCATTTAGCCTCCCTAGCCTAGCTTATGTTGTTGATGTTTGAAAATCCTTGATTTCATTTCCTTCGAAGTTGTAATATCCCGCTCTTGCACTCACTGAGCGAACTTATCCTTGAAGACACTTCCTTACAAGTGATGTGAATTATTATACTATCAGTCGTTCGATTATGATTATGAGACATTATGCATTGATGATATGTTATTTTTTTGTACTCACATAAACATGTGCTATTGACTGAGTTCTCCTGAGTGTGCAGGACTTTGGACATTGAGGATGTAGAGGCATAGGTGGAGTAGAGGGGTCATGTAGGACAACCAGAGACTTGAGGGATAGGTGTGGAAAGCAGTCTTGACACAACCTACTGGCACTCTCGTCGTGGCTTGAACTGTAGGTTAACGATTACATAGTTCGAGAAGACCCACGATGTCGTGACGATAGATTGCGAAAGTTGCTCACGATGATTCTAAGGGGGTGCAAAATAAGGCATGGGCCTTATTCCTTAGAGGTCCTTAGTCTCCCACAAGATCACTTGGAGGAGTATTGACTCTAGGGGTTTTTGATGTGTACCAAGTCAATCAAGAGGTGAGTGGTACCCTTGGAGCACGTAGTGCGTCCTGAAGGGAACGTTGCGAAAGGAAACCAAAAAGAGGCAAGTGGAACCCTTGGACCATGTAGTTCATTATGAAGGGCACATCGTGCAAGGAAAACATAAGAGGTGAGTGGCACCCTTGGAGCACGTAGTGCATCTTGAAGGGCATTTCATGATTTTAACTGATAAGAAAATAAACCTAAACAGCCTTAAAATGAATGACGTGACATGTAAGATTTAAAAACTTTTTCCCTCATAAAAGTGTCACTTAGCCTAGTGAAATTACAACCTAGGTGTAATTAAAACATGTGGTCAAAAAAATAATAATAAATGAACATGTGACAAGAAGGGGGGTAAGAAATTCAATTTAATTTATTAAAATCAAATTATAATGGGGGATTCAAATTTTAAAAAGGGAAATGATTTTTTTATCTACATATGCTAATTTAATTTTTAGTTAAAAAGAAAAAGGGGTAAATGGTTATTTTTCTACACTTGCTAAATTGTTTTTTTAGTTAAAAAGGGAAAAGAGGGAAACTTAAAAGACATAGGAAACTAAAGGAAAAAGGGGAAACCTGAAGAAAAGGGGAAACATAAAGAAAAATATGAATGTCTAACTTAGTAAGGGATCGTGCCTTGGGAACTTGCTATTTTTGAACTCAACTAGGAATTTAATAAGGAGTAAGTCATTTAAGAAGTGTAAGGGAATTTTGGGATACCTAGGAGCGTTTTTAGGAATTGTTTTAGGTGGGTGAGGGAAATATGAATAATTAATGAATTAATAAAATTGAATTTCTGGTGCAACTAGGGGATGGGTGACATGTGTATGGCAGAGGATTTTCCTAATTAATTAAATAAAAAGGGAATTTAATGAGAATTTGAGAATCTAATTACTTGAAAAACTATATAAAAAGGATGGAGGAGGAGGAGTATGGATATCATATTTATGCGTAATGTTACACTGTTGAATTTTTGTCTTGATTGAACTTATCTAGTGGGAGTTGGGATCCCATCTTGGGTAACGAGTGGTTGTTCGACCTTGTGAGGAGAGCTGGGTGCTAGTAGTTCTCTAGTATTGTGTACGTGGCCCCTTTGCGGCTCGAGGGGATCAGGGGGAAGAAGATTACCCCTAGAATTGGCTGGGAGGTATCGATGAGGTCACATCGATTAGCAAGCGGGAGCTAGATGGAGCATGCATGGGACAACGACTAGGGGCTACTGCATTTGGCTATGGTACACATGCATTTATTTTTGAATGGTAGATTGATATTGTTCTTACACTTTCATTATTGTACTTGTTTTGTGTAATTATTATGTTTTACTCAACATTTTATAATCAATGAACTTAAATTCATCCCAGCCTTACGATTGCTGCATTTTGAATTGATTCCCTTGGCGAACCCAACCCTAATTTTTATGAATTTTCTATGTTTGTTTTATTGATTATTATGAAGAGATTTTTGTTTTTCCCTTATCACTTTAGTCATCATTCCATGCCTCAACACTCAGCTAGGAGCCAAATCGATGGTCGTCACTTCGGTGATTAAAGATCTATAGATTCAAATGCCCTTCTTTTCTGTGCATGGATGATGAGTGGAGGATTATTTTTTCCCAGTTGTATATCCCTTACTTATCTCTTTGTTTGATTGATCCATTGTCAAATGATTAGTTTGGAGCCTTCTTATGAATGAGTATCTCTACGATTTCTTGTGATTGATTACATCTGTGTTTTCTGGGGTTTGACTTCTTCTGTGTTATCCCGTGTTTGATTATATTTGATTTTTCGTGGAGTCTTTACTCAACCTTCACACCACTAATTTATGGGTCATTTACCTAGCCTTTACACAACAGTTACACCATGATTTTCGTGTCTCATTACTCGAATTTTCCCCTATGATTTTTGTGGCCCTTCCCACAACAATTTTACTTGGTGGCTATTTCGTTTTCACATAGCATTGCATTCATTTTTACATAGAGTTTGCATTCATTTTTACCCAAATTTTTATCCTCCATTTGTATATTGTTGTATTTCATATTATTATATCGTTGTATTGCATATTGTATTGTCGTCTTGCATATTATTATTAGACTGTGAAATTACAAATATTAGATTGTGAAATGTTACCAGCATTAAACTACCAATTTGAACATTTATTGAATGTGATTTCTTATGATAAAACTCAGTGCAATCATACCTTGATTTGGAAAAAAATTTACCCTTCGTTTGGCTACGTTTTTAAGCCTGTGATTGACAATGAAATCACACTTTGATTTGGAAATGAATTTAACCTTTGTTGAATGCATTATTAAACCTGTGAATGACAACGAATCATACCTTCGTTGGCAATGAATTTACCCTTGATTGACTATGTTTTTAAACCTCTGAATGATAGTGACATCATACCTTGATCGACAAGAAATTTACCCTTTGAATGAATGCGAATTTTATTACACAATGATTTTATATGGAGGCGTTTTTCTTTTACTGATTTACAATTTATTGACTTGCAAAATTCTTAACTTGTGAATTTATTTTATTGATTGGATAGCGATACATTGATTGACAATTGGATGGAGAATATTTTTAACTTGCAAATTTCTTTTATTGATTGATAGCGATTTTCATTTCATTAGTTAGCGATATGGTTGATTCCTTGATTACAAGACAATTTTCATTTCATTAGTTAGCGATATGGTTGATTCCTTGATTACAAGACATATGTATAATTAGACAACGATTGGGTTAATCCCTAATAAAAGACAACGATATTATAATTGAATAGAAATTGACAACGAATTCATTAATATTGAGAGAGAAGAAATCAACACTATACTATAGACAACAAACTTATAAGAGGCTTATTTAGACAACAAATATGTTTTGTTTACAATTATTCTATTCGTATATGACAACGATTTTGTTTTATATTCTATTTTGTATTACTAGACAATGAACGTGTATATCTATTGAAAACGGTCTTATTATTAGTAGATTGACAACGATTCCATTAACCGCATACTGATAGAATATTTTATTAATAACGATTTTATTAATATCATGCTGATAGCATATAGACATCGTGTATATTAATAGGAAAAAATATCAAAATGTAATAGAAAACATTAATATGTGATTATGATAGTCATATTTTTAATATGTGAATCTAATAGAGAGACATTTAATTGTTTAAACTATTGCTTAATATTGACAGTGCTAATGATGTAGACAACGATTTAATACTCTAGTTTGGTAGAGATTTAATATATGTTGTGTATGTTAGCGATATTTATTCCCAATAAAGGTTACCCACGCAACGATATTCACCCACACTGTAAAGGTTATTTACCACAACGTTGATTGCAATTGAATAGAAAATTAATATTGTATGATTGCTTCTTAATTGCATTGAATAGAAATTTAATATGGCATGACTGTGGTTGTTGAAATTGAATAGCATTTATTGATTATCCCATGAGTTGTGATACCATTATTTATTGATAGTTATTTATCATTTATTACATACAATAATTTACCATTGTTATAAACAGTGATTTACCATTCATTATTGACATCGATTTAGAATTATTTTATTATTAGATATCATTACAAGATAGTGATATTATTATTAAATTTGTTAGACAACCATATCATTAGAAAATAGTGATATCATTATTAGATGTGTTAGACAGCCATATCATGTGTTTAAATAAACCGAGATGTGGTGACCGCAACGTTGTTGTTGACAATTAGCACATGATTTTATTGATTGATTCTTATTAATAGATAGCAAATGGTTAGACAACATGAATAGCACGTGATTTATTCATGGACCGAATTATTACTATGGGGCAGTGATGTCATTGTTGGATATAATATTTCATAGTTATGATACCATTTATGTTAATAGTAACATTTATAATAGTTCACTCCTTTGCACATAGACATCATGTTTAACAAATAATGTTTTATGGTTTGTTGGCAAAGTCGTTTAATAACTTGCACAATTTCATTTGAGTGAAATCATCTGGCATCTTGTCAACCTGTTTCTTGGGTTAGTTGTCTTGTGTTTCGACATTCAATTTGGTATCCTAGCATGTTGAATATTTCTTGGGTTATGGATCTATATGTGTTATGTTATGCCAGGGTTACCATCACGCCCATCGCCTGGTGATGACATGACTTCTAATGAGGAGATCATCACATGCCCTGATGGATAGATGGAAAAGATAACCTGGCCAGAGTCTTGTGCTTCTCAATGTAGGCTCTTGTTCATTGTAATTGATGTTCATACTTGGTTATTTAACTCCTCAATGAGTTGGGTTTTGCACGCTGTAGAGGAGTCTAGTCACTGGTAATCGAAGCCATGTGTCATGTGTTGATGTTTTCCTTAGCTGGTAGGCGTTGTCTTGCTTGTGATGGGTAGGTAGTCATTTTTATCTATCTCTTGATTGTCACACATTTCATCCAGTTGCCTATTATGCTAGTATGTTGAGACATTGTTTTCTATTGCATGAATGCGTAAGTTGTGTTCATCATCAATTTGCGTTGTTTAATTGTTGTCGTCATTTCCTTCCTGCCTGGAAAAAAAAAATTGCACTTTCTTTCATCGCTTATAGTCATAACAATGGGGTCTTTAGATATGGTATCAGGGTGGGTTCAACCCTGTGGCCATGGATCACCATGCTTTCCACTACAGTAAACCTTTGAGTATTATCTTAGCACTAATTGAAACTTTAAAAGTGTCCATCCGGTGATCTCGATTAGAGGACATCGCAGAGGCAGAGGACAAGGTGCTAGGGGTGGAAGTGCAATGCCTCCAGTAGCATCCACACCCAAGGGATCTAACCCCTAGGGGTACGAATAGGTTATCGGGAAGGAACAAATTGTTGTTGGTGATGTAGTTGGGTTGAGGATGTCTTTTTGGCGGATGTCTGAGGCACTGATTAGCCGCTTAGATAGAGATAAGGTAAGGGTGTCAACACCCCTTGAGGGATAACCACGTGCTATGGTCATTATTGGTATCTTTCACTGTCTGAGGCACTGATTAGCCGCTTAGATAGAGATAAGGTAAGGGTGTCAACACCCCTTGAGGGATAACCACGTGCTATGGTCATTATTGGTATCTTTCACTACGAACTCAAGAAGGTCAAATTCCCAAGTTCTTGGTGCCTTGGATGACGCAGTCATTGAGGCATAGTTGGAGGATATGGTGATGTGATTTTCACTTCATGAATATACCTCAACCATGAAGGTCTGCATGGTGGTCTTTCAACTTAAGGGGAATGCTCTTCTATGGTGCAAGACACTCCTACTGCTTTGGAACATGGTCATCGAAGACGTGTCATGGGAATTTTTCAAGGAACATTTCCAAGAGAGGTATCTATCAGAGGAATTCATTGAGTGTTAGCTCAATGATTTAGTCATTAGTTTGTGCCTGAGTAGTCAGTCAGGAGCTGAATCGACGGTTGTCACTTTGGTGTTTAAATACCTATAGATTCAAATGCCCTGCTTTTCTGTACATGGATGATGAGTGAAGGATAAATTTTTCACCCAACTATCTATCCCTTACTTATCTCCATGTTTTTCTCTTACGCTTAATCTCAATCCTCGTGTTTCTGAGAATGAGCATTCTTGCGTTTTGATTGATTCATTGCGGAATGATTTATATTTGTGTATTTTTGTTTAATTACCTCTACGATTTCCTGACATATTATCTCTGCATTTTCTTGAATGATAAATCTCTGCATTTCTTTTGGGTGGTTATCTCTGCGTTTTTGATTGGTTCATCCTTGAACATTTATCTCTGTTTTTTTTTTCTTGTGATTGATTATGTATGCGGTCAGAATGATTAATCTCTCAAGAATTAATCCACGAATTCCTTGGTTCCTGGCAGAAAGGGGAAACGCGTTTTATTTCCAATTCTGCAACGAATTTCTACACAACTTTTACTCCACGAATTACCCAATGCTTGATTGGGAAAAACCTCTGTGAATGGTTTATTTATTTTTCTCTATGAACAATTTAATACTCTCTTCATTTTTGGGTATTTATTTCTCCCAACGAATTTACCTAATAATATCAACGTTTTTGATGATCACCTCTGCATTTTTACTGTGTAAATGGAGGCGATTTTACTATGTAAATGTGGGCGTTTTTACTGTGTAATGCTAACGTTTTTTCTTGTGTAATGGTTGCGAATTATTACCTTTATTTACTCTGCAATTCTAACATATCTTAACTGAGAATTTACCCATATCATATTGTGATAGTGTTACCAAATTTATGATTGCGTTGTCATATATCACATAATTTATGAATTTAAAATACCTGCGATTTATGTGACAATGATATCTCATCCATTGTTCCTATTAAACATCGATTCTCTTTGAATGGTGATATGTTTGCTGAAAGTGTATTTTAGACCAATGATATCATATATACCATGGCAACGAGTCCCCTTTTTGGTTTATAGACAATACCTTTGAATATTTAGACAACGATTGGGTAACGTTTATACAATGAATTTATTATAGTTGTGACAGATTAAATAGCGAGATGATTATATTGTTTCAGTTAAAGGACAACAAATTGTCATAATGGTTCCAGTTTAAATAGCGAAATGATTATATTTGTTTCAGTTAAATGACACCAAATTATGATAATTGTTCCAGTTAAATAACAAAATTATATATGCGAATTCACATTTTTTAATATTGATAGCGATTTACATTTTTAATGATAACGATTTAAGGATTGCAATATATCCCTGTATATATCCCTTGCGATATCGTAATTGAAATTTCATGATTGTGTTTTATGACTGTTTTTAACATGATTAACATTAAATGTTATTACATAGAGATTTCCCATAAATGACTAGCGTTAGACAACTACCTGTGTTGGACAACGATTCATCATTTCAGTTAGCGAATTATTGATGGACAAAGAATAGGGTAGACAACGTTTTATCTCATGTATTTAAAAGATAGCGATTTCATTTATAATGTGTGTGTGACAGAGATTTAATATCTAATGTGTGACAAAGATATAATTATGGACAACGATTTATATTTAATATGTGATAGCAATTTTAGTTAGCGACTTTATCCACTTAATATATACATTAAATGGACAACGGAATTTATATATATGTACAACTATATATATATATATATATGGATGCTTAATTTATACATTGATTGGGCAACAAAATTAATATATTTAATTGCACAACGAGTTAACGTGGGACAACAATGTTATTGCTAGGCAACAATTCTATTGTTAGACATAGATTTATTGATAGACAACATTATGGATATGTCAAATTATCTTGATCTAAGGCTGGTATGTGTGGGAAGGGTAATGATAGAGTTGAAAGTTTAACTTAGGCTTCTACAAGGAATTATATATTAGTGAATGACAACTGTAGTAAGAGTTTTTAATTGATTAATAAATGGCTTGAAAAACAAGAGCGAGGATTTTATTTTAATGTTATTATAGAATGGAATCTTGAGGGAATATTGCTTAGATGGCTAATCACATCTTTAATTGACTTATGTTTGCGATAGACTTTGTTGCACCAGAAATTTAATGTGTTGTAGGGTTGTCACAGTAGTCAGATTTCCCTTGCGTCTTGTCGACTTGTTGCTTGGGTGCATGGGTAAAGTCTTCTTGTATTCTGACAGTTAATTTGGAATCCTAGCGTGTCGGATTTTCTTGGGTTATTGGTCTAGATAGGTTGTCTTGCACTATGGTTACTGTCACACCTATCGCCTTGTGACAACATGATTCCTGATGAGGGGATCATTTGGCACCCTGATGGATATATGCGAATGATAACCTGGCCGGAGTTTGTGCTTCCCAATGTGGGTGTTTGTTCATTGTAATGGATGTTGGTACTTGGTTTTGTGACGCCTTAATGCATGGGTTTTGTGCGTCGTAGAGGTTCTAGTTACTGGTCGTCAAGCCACTGTGTCGGTTTGTTGATGTTATTCTTAGTTTGCAGGCACTGTCTTACTTGTGTCGGGCGGGTAGTCGTTTTACCTATCTATTGATTATCGCATGTTTCGTCCAGTTGCATGACATGCTAGTGTTCTGAGTTGTTGTTGTCTATTGTTTGATCTGCGTGCATTGTGTTCGTTGTTAAGTTGTGTTGCTTGACTATTGTTGTTGCTGCCTTCCTGCTTTAAAACTTTTTTTTTCACTTGCTTTGCGATGCTTGTAGTCATAACGATTGGGGATGTTACATATGGTATCAGAGCGGGTTCAACCCTGTGACTGTGGATCACCATGCTTTCCACTCAAGTAAACCCTTGAGTTTTAACCTGGCACTAATTAAAAAAAAAACTTTAACGTGTACATGTGGTGATCTCAATTAGAGGATGCCACATAGGTTCACATCGTGTTGTCATGGAAGGAGGTGTGACGCCTCCAGAAGTGCCCGCACCCTTAGAGTCTAACCCCAAGGGGAGGAATAATACCTTGGGATAGATTTGATTGTTGTAAGGGATGATGATGGCCTAACCAGGGTCCTTCCAGAGATTGTTAGAGGCCTTGATTCACCATCTATACTGAGATGAGGAAAGGGAACCTGTACCCCTGAGGGTCCGTAGTCCTCCCCAACCAGTACCATTATATTTCACTAATAACTTGAGAGAGATGAGTCCTCGAGTCCATGAGCGCTGTGGACGACTGCGCCATCGAGGCATGGCTATAGAGAAATGTGATGTTCTTCACGCTTTGTGATTACAACCTCCAACACGAATGTCTGCATGGTGGTATTTCATCTGAAGGGGAGCACTCTTCTATGGTGGAAGACGCTCCTGCCACTTTTGAACATGGATGTCGATGACATGTCATGGGAACTGTTCAAGGAACGGTTCCAAGAGAGGTATCTATCAGAGGAATTCATTGAGTGTTAGCTCAATGAGTTCAACACCTTGTGACAGGGTGACCATACGATGCCCAAGTACGAGGCCTATTTTATGGAGTTTCTTTTGTATGATCTACATCTGAATATAGAGAAACTTAAGGTCAATAGGTTCTTTCTTGGCGTTAATGACAACATTCATGCAAGGGTTAGGATTTTGATGCCTCAGACCTGGCATGATGTCATCCAGAAGGCCCTCATAGAAGAGGAGGAGCTTATTAGTGGGGTTTAGAGCTAGACTCCAGCGAGACCAACATGATAGGTGTCATCTAGTGTATATCAATGTCAGACACTAGCTCTAATTTCACTAGGATATCGTGGCTTCCAATGAGAATCCACTTTCACTACACCTCGAAGACCATCACCTCAGCAGTGGATCCCTATCGTCGCTGACCAGACCTTGAGTATTTTGATAGATCCCAGTGTTACTGATATTTTCATTTCTGGTGCAGCGATAAAAAGAACTAAGGTAAAGGAAGTCGAACAGGATGAGTTTATCTGTGTATAAATGGCATCGGGAGACAAAAAGAAGGTTGGAGGAAAGGTTACAGGCTGTAGCCTTAACCTGGGGTATTTTTTCACCAGGACCAACCTATACAAAAGGATCTTAGGATCTTATGACGTCATGATCGGTATGGACTAGTTGAAATCGCATGAGGCAATACTCAACTGTAAGATGAAATAGCTTATCTTGGTTGATGATGAGGGATAGAGACACATGATTGTAGGTCAGAACTAGGGAGTTTCCCTGAGGTTCATCTCTTCCTTGCATCTATGGAAGAGCATATGAAAGGGATGAAATATTTATGCGATCCTTGTGTTAAATGAGAAGGGAGTATCAGAAGGTCTAAAACACCTTTCGATGGTGAGAGAGTTTGCAGACATCTTCCTTGAGGAGTTACCTGGGATGCCACCATAGAGGGATTTGGAATTTTCCATACACCTAAAACCGATGACTGAACCGATAGCAATAACTCCTTATCAAATGTCAACTCTAGATTTTCAGGAGTTGAAAATGCAACTGAAGGAGCTTTTGGACCTGGGACTTATACATCCCAGTGTGTCACCATGGGGTGCGCTAGTTATTCTCATTCAAAAGAAGGATGGGTCTTGGAGACTCTGCATTGACTATTGTCAATTGAATAAGGAAACAATCAAAATTCAATATCTGTTTCCAAGGATTGATGATTTGTTTGATCAGTTGAAGGGTGCGACGGTGTTTTCAAAGATATTGATGATTTGTTTGATCAGTTGAAGGGTGCGACGGTGTTTTCAAAGATCAACTTGAGATCAGGGTATCATTATTTATAGATAAAGGAGGATGACATCCCTAAGACCACCTTTAATATGAGATTTGGACATTAGCATTTACCATTTTACCTTTTTTACTAACAAACGCCCCTGGGGTATATACGAGTTTGATGAACGGGGTGTTCCACGAATACTTGGACAAGGTTGTTTAAGTATTCATCGATGATATTTTGATTTACTCTCAGAATTTGGAAGAGCATGATGAGCACTTGTGCTTGGTATTACAGTGTCTGTGAGAGAACAAATTGTACGGAAATTGTCTTGATGCTCGTTTTTATCAATGGAAGATTCACTAATTAGGGCATGTCATCTCTAGTGAAGGTATCGTTGCGGATCCAACAAGGGTCAATGCTATTATGGATTGACCTGTGTCGATGAATGTCCTAGAAGTGCGTAGCTTCATGGGTTTAGTTGGATACTATCAATAGTTCATCGAGGGTTTCTCAAATATAGCAAATCCGATTACGAAATTATAGAAGAAGAAAAAGAAGTTTGTTTGGACCGAGAAATGCACGAAAGCATTTTGGAGGCTCAAGGAGTTGTTGACAACAACACCGATAATAAAGGTCCCTGACATGGATGCAGACTCCTTGGTATGCACTGATGCATCCAAAGAAGGCTTAGGAGGAGTCTTGATGCAAGACGATCAAGTGATCTCTTACATATAGAGAAAGTTGACAAGCCATTAGGAAAACTATGTGATGCATGATTTGGAGTTGATAGTCATTCTTGTGCCTTGAGAATTTGGAGACATTACCAAATCTGACGAAAATTCGAACAGAAACAAAATGGACCATTTTGGACTACAACGCATATTTACACAAAGTGACTTGAACGCATGACAAAGACGTTGTTCAAAATTGGTTAGCGAGTATGATTTTGAGATTACTTACATGAAGGGAATACTGAATAGAGTGGGGATGCATTGAGTTAGAGACCACACATCTTTTATTTGATGCCTCTTCAGACGAATCTACATGAAAATATTCAAACCTTACAACGCGATGATGACTGGTATAAAGAGTTCAAGGATTTATAGGAAAAAACACAATGATGGTACCAATATTTGAAGGTTGAACATAGACATCTAGCAGGATTACTACCACCACACGTTATTAAAAAAGAGAAATAGGAGGTCATTTTGATGGATTTCATTGTTGTATTTCCACTGACGACAAGGAGACATGATTTTATTTTGTGGTAGTAGACACTCTGATGAAGAGTTCTCATTTATTCATGTGCATACAACGTATCAGGCATTGAAAATAGCTAGAGTTTACTTAGCGATATTGTGAGGGCCTAGTGTGCCTAAGAAGATTATATATGTTATAGGATCCATGTTTACAGGATGATTTTGGAATAGTTTTCAAGAGGCCTTGGGAACCCAAATTAACTTTAGTATCACGTATCACCCAGAGACAAACAGGCATATCGAATGAACAAACCAAATCCTCGAGGACATGTTGTGTATGTACATTATGGACCAATAGAATCATTGGGAAGAGTTCTTGCCACTGGTATAATTTGTGTATAACGACAGTTATTTAACAACCATTAATATGGCGCCTTTCAAGTTTCTTTATGGGCGACCGTGTCAGATGCCTTGAGTTGGGATTGGCTTGAGGATAAGGTCCTGGTGGGACCAGAAGTGATCCATGAAATGGAAGATTAAATGAAAACCATAAGATTAAATGAAGCGTTGGATGGGAAAAAGAGATATGTCGATGTGCATCGTGTTGATTGTAGTTACGATGTGGCAATCGAGTATTCTTGAGGGTGAAATTGCATAAGAGTTAGATCAAGTTTGGAAAGGGTGATAAACTATCTCATAGGTTCGTGGGATCCTGCAAGATTGTGGAAATGATATGGCCGTGGTCTATTGACTAGCCTTGCCTCATCCTTGAGGCGTATGCGCGATGTCTTTCATGTCTCTGTTGATACATTTTGTTAGTGATCCTACGCATTTTTTGATTTGAGTACCTTGCAGGTATTGGATGAGGGTGCACTCACGATTGAGCTAATCTGCATCCTAGATCATCACATTCGACAACTACAGTGTCAAACAGTAGATCAGGTGAAGTTCCAGTGGGACAACTATAATCCACACTCAACGACCTGGGAGGATGCATATGATATGGATAGACAATTTCCATTTTGTTGATAGATAAACTTATGATACTGTGATACACTTTATTTTGGAATTTATATACTATGAAACTTCAAGATGAAGTTTAAACCAAGAGGGGGTGTATGTAACATCCCGCTCNNNACTTCAAGATGAAGTTTAAACCAAGAGGGGGTGTATGTAACATCCCGCTCATTTGTGCACTTAGGGAACTTATCCTTGAGGACACTTGCTTGCAAGTGATCTAGATTATTATACTATCGGTCGTTTGATTATGATTATGAGAAATTATGGATTGATGATATGATATTTTGTTGTATTCACATAGATATGTGTTACTAACTGAGTTCTCCTGAGTGTGCAGGAATTTGGCCATTGAGGATGTAGAGGCATTGATGCAACCCCTTGCACTCTGGATCAAGTTAGGGAGAGTATTGCTCGTTTTGAATGTTATTGATGTGACACATGTACATATGATTAGATGTTATGACAATTGATTATTGTTTCTGACATGATTCGTTGATGGATGTAGGCTAACGATAACTTGCAAACCAGACTCACATGTGGAGTAGAGTGGTCATGTAGGACAATGAGAGACTTGAGGGAGAGGTGTGGAAAACAACCCTGCCACAACCTACTATCACTCTTGTCATGGCTCAAACTATAGGTTAACGATTACCTAGTTCGAGAAGACCCACGATGCCATGAAGGTAGGCTATGACAGTCGCTCACAATGATTCTAAGGGGCACGCAATAAGGAAGGGGCCTTATTTGTTAGAGGACCTTAGTCTCCCACAAGATCACCTGGAGGAGTATTGAATCCAAGGTTTTTTTATGTCTACCAAGTCAGTGAAGAGGTGAGTGGAATCCTTGGAGCACGTAGTGCATCCTGAAAGGAACGTTGCCCAAGGAAAATGAAAAGATGTGAGTGGAACCCTTGGAGCATGTAGTGCGTCTTGAAGGGAACATCATGCAAATAAAATGGAAATATTCGAGTGGCACCCTTGGAGCACATAGTGCATCCTGAAGGGAACTTCATGCAAGGAAAACAGAAAGAGGCAAGTGGCACCCTTGGAGCACCTAGTGCTCCTTGAAGGGCACGTCACATTTTTAACTGGTAAGTGAATAAACCCGGATGACCTTAAAATGAATGATGTTATAGGTAAGATTTAAAAACAATTTTCCCTAATAAAAATGTCACCCAACCTAGAGAAATTAAAAGCCTAGGTCTAAGTAGAACTTGATTTGGCTACGGTACACATGCATTTATTTTTGAATGGTAGATTAATATTGTTCCTATGCTTTCATTAATGTACTTCTTTTTTGTAAATATTATATTTTACTTAGAATTTTACAGTCAATGAACTTAAATTCATCCCAGCCTTACGATTGTTGCATTTTGAATTGATTCCCTTGGCGAACCCAACCCTGATTGATATGACCTTTTTGTTTTTGTTTTATTTATTATTACGAAGAGATTTGTGTTTTTACCTTATCCCTTTAGTCATCAGTCTGCTCCTGAGCAGTCGGGTAGGAGCCAAATCGACGGTTGTCACTTCGGTGTTTAAATACCTATAGATTCAAATGCCCTACTTTTTTGTGCATGGATGATGAGTGGAGGATAAATCTTAACTAGCTGTCTATCCCTTACTTATCTCTGTGTTTGATTGATCTATTTTTGAATGATTAGTGTAGCACCTTATTGTGAATGAGTATCTCTGCACTTTCTTGTGATTGATTACATCTGTGTTTTCTGGTGGCTGATTTCTTCTGCATTATCCTGTGTTTGAATATCTCTGAGTTTTCCTGGAGTCTTTACTCGGCCTTCACTCTGCTAATTTCTGGACAAATTACCTAGCCTTTACACAACAGTTACACCATGATTTTCATGGCTCATTACCCAAATTTTCACCTATGATTTTCATGGTCCTTCCCATAGATATTTTACTTGGAAGCTATTTCGTTTTCACATAGCGTTGCATTCGTTTTTACCCTCCATTTGTATATTTTTGTATTTCATATTATTATATCATTGTATTGCATATTGTATCGTCGTCTTGCATATTATTATTAGAGTGAAAAATTACAACTATTAGACAGTAAAATGTTACCAGCATTAAACTGCGAACTTACCCATTTATTGAATGTGATTTCTTATGATAAAACTCAGTGCAATCATACCTTGATTTGGAAATGAATTTACATTTTATTTGACTATGTTTTTAAACCTATGAATGACAGCAAAAACAAACCTTGATTTGGAAACGAATTTACCCTTTGTTGAATGCATTATTAAACCTGTGAATGAAAACAAATCATACCTTGGTTGGCAACGAATTTACCCTTGATTGACTGTGTTTTTAAACCTGTGAATGATGATGACATCATACCTTGATAGGAAACAAATTTTCCCTTTGAATGAATGCAAATTGAATCTTTATTACACAATGATTTATATGGAGGCATTTTTCTTTTACTGATTGACAGTTTATTGACTTGCAAAATTCTTCACTTGCGAATTTGTTTTATTGATTGACAGTTGGATGGAGAATATTTTTAACTTGCACATTTATTTTATTGATTGATAACAATATTAATTTCATTAGTTAGAGATGTGGTTGATTCCTTGATTACAAGACAACTGTATAATTTCATAGTGATTGGGTTAATTGCTAATAAAATACAACAATATTATAATTGAATAGAAATTGACAGCAAATTCATTAATCTTGAGAGCAAAGAAATCACCACTATATTATAGATAACGAATTTATAACAGGCTTATTTAGACAACAAATATGTTTTGTTTATAGCTATTTCATTCGTATATGACAACGATTTTGTTCTAAATTCTATTTTGTATTACTAGACAACGACTGTGTATATCTATTGATAACGATCTTATTATTAGCAGATTGACATCGATTCCATTAACTGCATACTGATAGAATCTTTTATTAATAACGATTTTATTAATATCATGCTGATAGCATATAGTCATCGTGTATATTAATAGACAGCAATCTCGAATATGTAATAGACAATGTTAATATGTGATTATGATAGTCATAGTTTTAATATGTGAATCTAATAGATAACCATTTAATTGTTTAAATTATTGCTCAATATTGACAGCGCTAATGATGTAGACAACGATTTAATACTCTAGTTTGGTAGAGATTTAATATATGTTGTGTATGTCAATGATATTTATTCCCAATAAAGGTTACCCATGCAACAATATTCATCCACACCATAAAGGTTATTTACCACACTGTTGATTGCAATTGATAGCAAGTTAATATTGTATGACCGTGTCTTGATTGCATTGAATATCAATTTAATATGGCATCATTGTGGTTGTTGAAATTGATTGGCATTAATTGATTAGTCCATGAGTTGTGATACCATTATTTATTTATAGTTATTTACCATTTATTATAGGTATTAATTTACCATTGTTATAGACAACGATTTACCATTCATTATTAACAACAATTTAGCATTATTTTATTATTAGATATCATTACCAGATAGCAACATTATTATTAAATTTGTTAGACAACCATATAATTAGCAGATAGTGATATCATTATTAGATGTGTTAGATAGCCATATCATGTGTTTAAATAAATTGAGATGTCATGACCGTGATGTTGTTGTTGACAGTTAGCACATGACTTTATTGATTGATTCTTATTAATATATAGCACATGGTTAGACAACATTAATAGCATGTGATTTATTCATGGACTAAACTATTATTATGGGGCACTGATATCATTGTTGGATATAATAGTTCATAGTTATGATAACATTTATGTTAATACTAAAATTTATAATAGTTCACTCCTTCGCACTTAGACATCATGTTTAACAAAAAATGGCTTATGGTTTGTTGGTGAAGTCATTTAATATCTTGCACAATTTAATTTGAGTGACATCATGTTGTGTCTTGTCGGCTTGTTTCTTGGGTTAGTCGTCTTGTGTTTCGACAGTTAATTTGGTTTGCTAGCACGTTGAATACATCTTGGGTTATGGGTCTACATGTGTTATGTTGCGCCAGAGTTACCGTCACACCCATCTCCTCGTGATGACATGACTCCTTATGAGGGGATCATCGCGTGCCCTGATGGATAGATGTGAATGATAACCTAGAAAAAGTCTTGTGCTTCCCGATGTGGGACCTTGTTCATTGTAATTGATGTTGGTACTCGGTTCTGTAATGCCTCAATGTGTGGGGTTTGTGCATCGTAGAGGAGTCTAGTCATTGTTCGTCGAAGTTGTGTGTTGGGTTTGTTGATGTTTTCCTTAGATGGTAGGCGTTGTCTTGCTTGTGACAAGAGGGTAGTTGTTTTTATCTATCTCTTGATTGTCACACATTTCTTCCAGTTTCCTTTTATGATAGTATGATGAGTCATTGTTGTCTGTTGTCTGAATGCATAAGTTTTGTTGTTTAACTGTTGTCATCATTTCCTTCCGACCTGAAAAAAAAAAAATCACTTTCTTGCATCGATTATAGTCATAACGATGGGGTCATTACAGAAGTGTCACAAAACCTATCATAAAATGTTTCAATTATGTTAAATACCATAATTTTATTTAGATTTAAAGAAAATTAAAGGTATTGAATTCAAAATGTAATTTATCTTGGGGTACCAGTTTGTGTTTTTCCTTTTTTTCTCAAATTTTTTTCCTTTGCATCCTGAATGAGTGCTTTCCACTCCCTCTCTGTAACCATGGGAGTACATTCATACATATTATAGCACAAACTTCCAAACCTATGCATTTGTGACATGGCCCAACCCTGTCCCAAAGATTGCTAGAATTTTCCCCCAAAAGATCTATAAACAATCACTTAAAAAACATTCCCTAAGAGAATATCCATGGGTTTTCCTAGTGAAACATGCATACATCCATGACATTCCACACTGAAACTTGTAGATGCCCTCAAAATTTGTGAAAAAATAAAATAATTATGTGTTTTCAGGTAGGTTTTTCGATTGGACTCACTTCCTAATGACCCTTTCCCATACTCAATAGAATCCAAACCCCCAAACCTCTTTTGGAAGATATAAAAAAATCATTGGGGCTAAGGAGAGGTCAAGTCAATTTATTCAAAGTTATGCTATCAACATCTAGCAAGCCTTCTTTCCCTATAGTTCTCTGAGAAACATCACCTGTAGTCTGGAAACTCCTTTTCCAAAAATTCTCTCTCATGTTATATGACTATATAGTGTCTCATTATCTCTATCTGAGTCATTAAAGGAAGATTACATTGGTTGAGCTACAATTGAGTAATCTCTATCTGAGTCATTAAAGGAAGATTACATTGGTTGAGCGCATGCTTGAGGATTTCTAGAGGAACCCAACTAGTTGGCTTCAATATGGTTCGTAAAGGTTGCACAAGGTTGTAACTTTCCTTTTCCATTTGCTGATAATAAATTTTTTTATTTTCGCTCATATTTTGTCTTCAATGTATGTTCATCTCTATACTTACTTTGGATATGGCATGTATTATGCACATTATTGTTTTTGCATAAATACTTTTGTTGTGGCGCTTGTTTTGTATCTATCATATAGGTTGGTTCTAGTGGGATATTAGGGGCTCTACAATGACTTGGAGTGGGGATCAACATCAAATGGGAGAACAAGGTGCACTTTCGTCTCTCCTTTATATCCCTACTTCCTCCTAGTTTAAGTAGTCATTGTCCTTATCTTTTGTGTGTTTCTATTTGAGGGGAGAATATTTTCTCTATATTTTAGTCTTGATCTATAGTGATCCAGACCCAAGATCACAGTGGAAAAATCCCTTAAACAAAAATTTTGACTCCACTGGGGATTCTCCTAGTTGGGTCTGTTTGGTTGAGGTGTATTTCTTGCTTTGTTTGTCTTTTAGCCTCACAGGACCTGTTCCAAAGTCCTGAAGCCCTCTATTTCGAAGTGGCCTTTTTTATTTTATGAAATTACCTTGATATCCATGATTTTATTCTCTATAGTGTGTGTAAATCCACGTGTTGCATTAGCATAGCCCGCAGATACTCACAAGTTGTATTGGTTACATTCGTGGACCTGTGTGAATTTGAAAGTTTTTAAAATTTCTCTTCCTTTCTAGGTTGAATACTTGGTTTGATCAGTCACCTAGACTATCCCAATTCTTTGTTTGGTTTTTCTTTGACAAGTTATGAATGTTTGATGTACAGAAAAGATTAAAATCTTTGCTTGAACTGTTTAGTATAAGATTTTTTGGGTAGACTGAAATAACAACCTTGTTTTTCTACATATCCAAATTCATTGTCTTTTCAATGATACCTTGGTTGAGCGCTTTCTGTCTTTTTGCTTGCTTTCTGCCTTGTTTCAAAAAGAAAAAAATTGCATTTTCTTTTCTTTGATTTTTTTTTTGTGAACGAAAAAGATTATATATATATATATATATATACAATGTTTGTTTGTTTCTAATTTGTTGATCCCCTCACTTATATTTTTACAAGAAAAGAGATAATTACTTAGCATTCAGGTAATTTCACCATACTTTGGTAGTGGTAGCCTTGCATTGAAAAAGAAAAGAATTCAATAGTAGAACTTTTTCATTCTTGTGTACATTTGTTTTCAGAAAGAGAATTTTAAAGTGCATCTCAAGGTGTCCTAAATATTTCACTCAAACCTTTTTGTTTTCATTTGAAAAAGAAAAATTATTTATTGCAGAATCATAGTTGCGTCTATTTTCAATTGAAGAAACTCAATTTTTGTTCTTATAATGCATTATTTTTGTAGTCAATCTGAACATCACCAAAGTTTCATCCACACCTTTTCTGACTAAGAACAACCCATTAAAATAAACGCATAACTAAAATTTATTAGAAACTTTCATTTTTATAGGGTAAACAAACAAGTTTAGGCTAGGGACTTGGTGTAGGTTGCAGAGTAAATTTCTGCAAGGCCACTAAACAAACATAAGTGTTTGACATAGGGAGTGTAGAACCTAGCTGTCATATAGGTTGGTCCAGAATATCCTCTCACACAAGAGTTAAACACGAGGTCACGTAAGGAATATATGAGGATACTCCCCTCCAAAATTAGACCCAGAGTAGTGGAGAGATAATGTATAGGGGGTTTCAATCGTATCCATACCTCCATGAGAGGTAGTGATTTTGAAGCTTCGGGATTTGATACCCTGGCCAAATGTTCAATCCTGACTATAGATTGTACCCCCTGTGCATCGACTGTAAGATGATAACCATAGTTTCTTCTCATAGGTTCATCATAAGGTGACTACAAGGGTTTGTCGTAGTACATGGGGAAGATTTTGTATCTCTCATTTTAGTACTGTTGGAGGATGCCCTACAAAGCGTGGGTACTTGCAATGGATAAGGATGATCTGTGGCAGTCAGGAAAAATACTTCTCACACCTTCATGCATTGTTCCACGTGACTTAATAAACCCATGCCTTCATCCGAAAGGACCTGAGCCCACTTTGTTGTTATTATGGTACCACGACCTAATCCACTTGAGTCAGAATCTTGACAAAGTTTTTGGTGTTTATCTTATCTTTTAGGGCTTTATAGCTATGTGTTTGGTGAAGGTATTTCAACGTTAGGAAGGCAATTCAGTTGTCACCAAGAGATAATCACTCAAAGTGTCCAAACTAATTCTTCAAATATCAAGGAGAATTCAAGGCCTTCCTATCGAATAGGAGGTTGGGAATAATTATCCCCTGCCCCCTCAAAGGAGTCATACTGATCAGTTCGACACTTTCATACTGACCAGTCAGACCAAGATCACAAACATTGATCCTCTAGAAGTCAACTCTTAAGAACCGTAGGAGGTCATCATTGAGGACCTTGGAAGTGGGGATCTATCTCCACACTTTAATCTTCCATTACCAGAAAATTTTTAATTTCCAGTTGTAGGAGTCCCTCCTCCTAGATCATACTTCATTGATATTTTCCCTCTTCACTGGATCACTATGGACGACACTCTATCGGTGTCAAGGTCAGGATCCCCTGCTACTCCCACCTCAATAATAGTTATTGAGGGGATCTTTCCTCTTGGTATGCTAGCTCAAATGACAAATGTGGTTCCATCCACCATCATTGCAATGAAAAACAACATTTCCTCATCAGATATTGGTTCCACTCGAGTCTCAAGTGCAGCAACACCATTTTAATATACAAAGAATGTTTTGTATTATGGAATGTCATTGATGAACAAGATTAACGTGATGGTTAGTTTGCATCCAACATCCTAGTTCTTGAATGTTGGTACAGGTATCACTTCATCTCCTTACCAAGCCATCTCTTGGTGTAGAGGACACATTCCTCTATCAGTCTCGTTCGTCGAAAGTGGACCTGTCCAATCTTTTGGCCCCAATATCGTATCGGGCTGAGGAATTTCCATGGGTGTCGAACCTCAACCTATTAGTATTTCATCTATTTCGAACCCATTCACACTTTATGGTGGTTTCGAGGATAACCCTTTAACTTCATCCATAGTGTCAACAGGGGGAAATCCCTTGCCAGGTCAATATTCCCCTTGTAAAGTACCTTTTTTTTCCATGGGCTTCATTGGGGAGTACCCATATCGAAGGACATTGGAATCCATTTAAATGTATGTCGCAAGGTGGAAAAATCTTTCCCTGTAAGTCAAACCCCATGTCTAGATTCATTCCTCCGCATGGAGGCTCTGCTAGAGGAAACCAAGGATTTTATTTGTGGAATCATATGAGTGGAGGTGTTCCTCTATTTAACCAGGGCCATAAAGGTTTCATCCCAATCTCTAGTTCGATAAAAAACTCATTCTTGCAGCCTACATAAAGGTTTCATCCCAATCTCTAGTTCGATAAAAAACTCATTCTTGCAGCCTAGTGCCAATTACAACCTAGGACTGTCTTTTCAGGCTGCTCATTAGTCAGTGACACAACCTATGTTACCATTTCTTGAAACTTTGCATTTTCCATACTCGTCCAAGTTGATGAATGATATCATTTTTCATGACCCATGTTTTCCTGCAATCCCGACTAAAATACCTTTGGACATTCCAAAATTCAAGGGGAAAAGTGGTGAGGACCCGTAGGACCACGTTACGACTTTCCACTTGTCATGTTCATTGAACTAGATCAATGATGATTAGATTAGATTGCATTTGTTCTAACATAATATTAATAGAGGCACTACAAAATGGTATATTGAACTTGAGATGGGAAATTACTTGACTTTCAAGAATCTAGCTATGGTATTTCCAACTCCCTGTTCGATATGATGCCAAGACAAAATTGTTGGCTAATTTTGAGAAAGATAACATCATGCACATTTCCTATCATATTCAGCAATGGAGGAGAAGGAAGATATTAATTAAGGCTATGTTTCCACCTGATTTCCTCCTTGAATGGTTCCTAAAATATCTACTCCCTTTTATTTTGAAGGACATCGCAACTTCGGGAGTGTTTTAAGAGGAAAAAGCAATATTTTGTGAGCAGGATTTTAAGCTCATATAATATTGGTCAAGAATTCTCTATGAGATTATTTCAAATGCACTGCAATCTACCCTCGACTTGGCTAAGCCAAAGTCCAACCCACATGTTGATGGTATAACGAGTTCTACCCAAACCAGAGCTATAGAACTTGATGCTAGCTAGATGCAGAAGCTTTCTATTCAGCAACTTAGGGCTGGTCCATCCTCTGGCTTGACCACCCCCACCACCTAGTCTTCTTATGTGCACTCAGAAAAAATGAAGATTTAAAAGGGTCCTCAACAATCCGGAGAAAAGAAAGAGGGAAAGGGTAAGAAAGGTGGTGGGGGAAACAATAAAAGGTCAGATAAGAATGTTGAGGGGGCCCAGGATGAGAAAAGGAAGGTGAAGTTTCCATGCAAGATTTGTAACGACAAACACCTTACTCATCAATGCCCAAAAATGGAATAAGTTGAGTGTCTCATTTAGTTGAATCAACAACAACAACCTACTATGTTGAAAATCCCTTTCCCAGAAGGGAATAATTTTCATTTTGTTTCTTCCAACTTCAAACCACAAGGGAGAACTTCAATTTCTCCCCCCTATAATAGATATAAAGGAGTAGTAAACATTCTTAACTCCTCAAAGATAAAATATGTAGACTTGTCGATGAGAAATCAGAGTTATGATAATCCAGAGTCGACTAAAAAAGGTAAGAAAACATCAAAAGGACATGCGCCTCTACACATAGAGAATCTTGATAAAGAGACAATTCCATGCATACCTAAAGGAATTTATAAAAGGATAGTGCATAATCCCAATGTACGATGCACTCCCAATTATTCAATAATTGATAATTTTTCTTAGATGCCTTGTGCGATGTCCGCTTTGGAGGTGCTCCAGATTTGCCTCTCGTAGTGTACTACATTATTGTTTGTTATAGGAGTTGTTGATTCATCTAGTCATCTTGTAATGAAGTTTGATGCTACTAAGGTGAGGCCACGCCTCCCATATCACGTATATTTTCATATTGGGGTTGTTTTCAACAATCTCTTAGTTAAGAGAACTTCGTCAATTAAGGGGATTCCAAGTGCATGATGTCTTTTTTCATGTTGGAAATCTATCGATTCTCTTGAGCTTACCCCTTCTCCTACACTCTTGATTTCCTTTGATGGATTTTTTTAGACCACATGGTCTTATTCCTTTGTGTCTAATCACACTAGGGGGGAAGTTTGTTTACATTCAGGTTGAAGTAGTTGATGCACCTCTCGACTATAATCTCTTATTATGAAGAAGTTGGACTTACGCCATGACGACTTTCATCTCGATATTTTTTTGAATTATATGTTTTACTCATGAGGGAAGAATCATGAACATCAATCAATTGGCGTCCAACCTTTCTGACGTGGTGGCTAATCTGGCGTCTACTTTCCCTTGGATTAAAAACTATTAGAAGACCACTCAGAGCATCGGTTGTGGGCTATACTCTTTTGTCATGGGATATTTTGAATCTCCTGCATCGATTTAATATGTTCATGCCACTCCAGTTAATAGGGTCGCTTAGTTTAGAACATCATATATATAGGACCCATGGAGCCTTCCCTCTCTATATAGTATTGAAGGACGAGATCATTTTGGGATGGAAAAACCTTTGTCTATTGCTGAAGTAGCTTATCAATAAATTCAATAGGCCATGGCATACCTAGGTCAAACTCATGTAGTCACCAAGGAGGATGATATTTTTCCTGATCCTATTTGGGCTCAAGACTCTTCAAGCTCACAATATTGTTTGGATACCGTATTTCCTTTAGATGAAATCATCGAGGTAATTGTCAGAGATGAAAGGACATGGGAAGATCTGCATCATAGATCATATTTCCTCCTTGAATTCAATCGAATAGAGAGTGGATAGTTCATGTTAGCCATCATTGTAAGTGTTGATGGGGTATCAAATCCCTTGATTAAGCATGATTTGTATGCCAAAGTAAACATGGCTAAAATATTGGAAATGATTTCAATCAACATTTGTAAGTGTCTTGAAATTGTCAAGAACATTTTTATCGGAGAAGAATGCTCACAAGACGAGATTTCTCAATATACGACACACTTTAAGGAGTTATGATATTCGTTCACATGTTCTTAGGAGGAAATTCCTAGAATTGATCCTCTAATAGTTCAACATGAGATACAAACCTATGAAAATGAAAAATCGGTTCATCAAAAGTTGAGACATGTGAACCAAGAAAGGCAAGAACAATAAAAGAAGAAGTGGAAAAACAACTTAACACAGGTTTTATCTACCTAGTTACTCTGATAGAATGGGAATCCATCCATGTTCCCATTGATAATAAGTAGGGTACAATCTGTGTTTGCATGGATTTTAAGGACTTGAGTATGGTGTGTCCTAAAGATAAATTCCCGACTCCATTCATTGATCAGATCTTAGATGAGTGCGAGGGGAGTGAAATCTTCTCATTTATGGATGGTTTTTCCAGCTACAACCAAATTTAAATTCCTCTAGAATATCAAAACAAAATAACCTTCATATGTCCCTGGGGGCACTTTCACTTAGAGGAAAATGTCGTTTGGTCTTCAAACAGTTGGTGTAACATTCCAGTGTGCGATGATGTTTTCCTTTCATGACTTAAGACATATAATGGATGCATATTTTGATGATCTTATGGATCACTCAAGAAAGAGGGCCCATCAACTCTTACATATATGCTTAGTTTTCAAACAATTTCATTTCTATAAGATACATTTGAATCCACACAAGTGCATTTTTTGTGTGACCTCTGGTCGTCTTTTTGGATTCATTGTTTCAAAAAAAGGGATCATGGTTTACCCATTGAAGGTTGAGGCAATCACTAAGTTGAATCTATTGCACACAATCATACAACTCCATAGCCTACAAGGAAAGGTGAATTTCGTCAGGAGTTTTGTCCCAAACTATGCTAACATAAAAATGGATTTATGCTCCTTTTGAAGAAAGGGGTCCCATTTTGTTGGGATGAAGGCTCACAACATTCTTTTGATGCTTTGAATAAGGGGTTGGTTTGGACTCCATTGTTGAGTCCCCCTGACTACAATCGAGACTGTTTGTTGTATTTGGTAGAATTTGAGTCTTTGATCGGCATGGTTATAGTTCAAAAGGATGATGAGATACAAGAGCATGTCATATATTACTTGATTCGTGCTCTCATGGGTCTTGAGCTGAGATATTCACATATAGATAAACTAGCACTGAAAGATTTTCATGCTGTCCAATGAATCCAACATTATATTTTATTAGGAAAGACAACAACCATTTCCACGGTCAGTCCATTTCAATATGTTTTGACCAGGAAAATTATTGGTGGAAAGTACAAGAAGTGGATTGTTGTGATTCAAGAGTTTGACTTGGATTTTGTGTCTGCAAATTCTATGAAGTCTTTAGTCTTTGTTGAGTTGATGTTAGAGTTTCGGATAGAGGACGAGGAAGGTGAGATGATAGAATCATTTATGGATGATAAAATCCTCCTTATCTCTTCATATGATCCATGGTATGGGGATATCCTTATATATCTCCATACTCTGAAGTTCCCACCAAACTGCTCGAGAGACGAGAAGTGACGGATCCATCATATGGCCAAAAACTACCTTATCCTTGCTGACACTTTGTATCATCAAGGGGTATACTTGATCCTTCAGCTTTGCTTAAATCATGAAGAAGCAGAGATTGTTTTGAATGAATTCCATAGTGGAGCATGTGGTGGTCATCTCTTTGGGTTGGAAAAAACCAAAAAAAAATTGTGCGTAAGATACTTTTGGTCAATGATCTTTAAAGATTGTGTGGAAGCAGTCAACAAGTGTCATCCATGCTAAATTTTCAGTAATAAAATGCATGCACAACCTACTCTAGTGTTTCCCATCATCATTGTTGGCCCCTTCACCAAGTGGGGGGTATATTTTATGACATGCCACTTGGCTTCAGCTAGAGGGAATTGTTACATTTTCATAGCCATCGAATACTTTACTAACTGGGCTGAGGCTATGCCAACATTTTCCAATGATAGAGAGACAACAAAACTTTTCATATTCAATCCAATCATTGCTAGGTTCATAGTTTCGAGAGAGATTGTTACTAACCATGGAAATCACTTTCAAAACAACATGATGTCAGAACTAACATCAAAAATGGGGTTTAGGAAGGAACACTCATCTCCCTACTATCCATAGGCTAATGGTCAAGTTGAAGCTGTGAATAAATAATTGAAAATGATTTTAAGAATAATGGTGAATTCAACTCGAAGCAACTGTCATTTGATGCTTTACTCGACCTTATGGATTTATAGAACCTCAGTTAAAACTGCTATAGATTTCTCGCCATTCCAACTCAGTCATGTAGTCGAAGAAGTTTTACCTATTGAATATGAAGTTTCCTCACTGAAAATAGTTGTCGAGCTCATTCCAAACATGACTCAACTTGAAGAATGCTTGGTTTCTCTAGAACATATCGACGAGAACCGTTGAGATGTAGATTTTTAAAACAAAGCGCATAAGAAATGAGTGAAGTCCCATTACAATATTTTTTTTCGTCCCTGGGTGTTTTCCGAGGGAGATATTTTGTTGGTCTATGACAAGGGAAAGGATGACTTAGGCACAAGAAAATTCAACCCTATGTGGTTCGGTCCTTAAAAAGTATGACTTGTTTTAGAGGAAGGATCCTACAAGCTCATGTATTTTTAAGGAAATGTGTTATCTGAGCCCCGAAATGGGCTCTACTTGAATAAGTATTATGCTTAAGCCTCAGGGCTTGAGAATTAGTTCTCTTGTATTTATTGTCTATATTGTACATAGATTAGTTTATGCTTGTATTCCCTTAGTTGTGTTAGTAACTGATGTTCCTCTGTTGTCTTGTAGATGCTCGAGAATTCGTTGATTTACTTTGGATTTGCAGATGGTGTTAGTCACCATAATTGACACCTAGCATCCACTACTTGGGTTATTTATGTGCCCTATGGTAAGTTAGTGTCTGTTGGAGGTGTGTATCTCAAGGAAACTACCAAAAATGTTGTTGAACATAGCATTGTTATTGAGATTTTATGAGATGCATTGTCTTATGGTATTTATCACCTTCAATTGTTCATGGTTTCACAATTAAATGGTGTGTATCGAGTTTGAGCTCCAGTGTTATTATGGTTTTCCTTAGGGTATGTCTTCTGGAATGGTCTTTTGAGTTTATTACTTATGAACATGTTCCTAGAAGAGATAATGAGTTAGTTTATGTCTATGCTAATTATGTTTTGGATTAGCATTTATATCATCAATAAAGTAAATCACACATAGACACATTTAAATATACACATTCACAAGTAAAATACAAAATGTATATACCACACAAAAATTATATATATATATATATATATATATATATATATATATAT
>CBVK0103179134.1:0-10638 GCA_900067695.1 Picea abies | reverse complement strand
CACATCTCTTCTGAGAGATAAGTTGCCACCATTCTAGCAAGCTTGTTTCAATCTGCATTTTTATAGATCGAACATATTTCTTATTTAATAGAAGTCAAGTTTTATTGTATCTCTATTATTATTCACTGTATCTATGTGTTAATATTATAGATATGTTTTTTTCATTTCGTTCCTCTCATAAATCCAGATCATCTTAAAACATTAACCATTGGTTGATTTCAGTTTTTGGAAACCAAATCCCTTGTTTTCCTATGCCATTCAATCATACCTACAGTGTTAACTTGATTCAATTCAACTTTCACAGATGCAGTTTTATACACTACTTTTTTTACACCACCTGTGAACATGGGTTGTGGAACTAATAAATTGAATTTATTTCTTTCATGATTTATGGATGCTAGAAATCTTGGAATAGTAGGACTATCTAATATTATTTTTATTTCATGACAGAAATTCATTTGTCCTGCTTTTTTACTTAACTCATTCATTGAAACTTGTGGATATATTCTATTTTCAAATTTCATGTTAGTCTATTTATCCCGATTTTGTGGGATAAATAAGGATATTATGTCTCGAGGCCCTCACATTGCAGATATGGAGTGTCGAGAGACTACATGACTAGAAATATCCACTTGCATAGATACAGATCCTTCTCACCACCACACAGGTCAGGATTTTTAGATGGAATCCACCACACCAGCTGGATTTTGAGAGGCATCATGCCTTGCTCCATGAGGTACAAGTTAGGTATTATGATGAGTGTCATTTCAATATTTGAGGCATTTTGAGTATGTTATATCTTAGACTACTTTAGATTTCATGATATATGCTTGGAAATTATGTCTTTTGCCCCATTTCACCTTGGTGGTTGACATTGTTCCCTAGTAAGGGGTCTTCCTTAGGAATGGGTTTGCTACTAGGAAATCCCTTGAAGAGTCATAGTACCATTCTCAACTGTACTTACCACTTTCCATCACCTACAACCCCCAAATTTCCTTATATCTCAGTATTTAAGGGTGTATTGACCCAAGAAGGGATTATCCCTCATTCAATGGAAAGAAGGGGTTGAAGGCCCAAATGGATCGATGTTGGTCAAAAATATAAAATCCTATATATAAAATTTCCAGATGCTTTGCCTAGGGATCCCCCGAGAAAGCAATGAAATGTTTCTTTGTAAGAAAAAGGGGACCCATAGGAATAAATGATAGTGAATGATTATGGGGTTAGTTGGAGGATAGGAGGTATCATCATGAGATGACCTATCATGATCATGGGTATATAATGGTATGACGTTACCATCATATGGTCACCAAGCCAAGGCAATGGCTCTCAATTCCATAGCTGAGACAAAGAGGGTCTCATCACGATCCAACCTTCTCATTTATGTAAGATACTTGTGAGTGACACTGTCATTATTTGGACACCATGCCGGGGAAATGGCCTTCAAATTGTCCTTTAAAACATGAAAGAAACAAATAATTGAAAGACTATAGGCTTGGAAAAAGTGCATTGCAAAGGAAGGTGTCACACACCCTCTACAAAGGTACCCATGAATGAGACACTACAACCCCTTGTAATGAGACACTACAACCCCTTGTATGTCATGAACCCCATGCCCAGTGAGTATTTATCCATAACCCACTTCATTTACTTCACATGGATTAAAGAGGGATCACTTGGGAAACACTCCTTGACCTAGATAAATATCTACCCAATAGGACACCTCGTCAACCCTCCCATATCCAAGCTTGGCTAGCTGCATAATGTCTTTGAGCACTTATTTGTTTGACTGAGTAATATTTGATGCATATGCTTAGGTGCCTCATTTATTGATTTGATTTACTCACCATGATTTTATGACTTGATAACCTTGGAGGGAATGCTTATTTGTTTTTGTAGGACCTAGTTGGTGGACGATTTTGGAAGAAAAATCCTAGCTTGGGCTTTCATGGGGCTTCAATCCCATAGGTTGGATGCCAAGGGCCCATAGCCGAATGAGAGAGACGAACCTTTAGAGGCCTAGAAGAAACCTTGGAAGACCTCACTATGCCCTCACAAGCCAAATGATTTTCTTTAGAGACCTAGAACATCACCTTAAGGGGCTTGAAGCCAAATGATTTTCTTTAGAGACCTAGAACATCACCTTAAGGGGCTTGGCGTCACGCTTGAGGGGATTAAGGTGGTGATGAGTACACATGGCACATTTTGAGAGAAGGGACCCTTGGATAATGGAATATAAGGTTGGATCGAAGACACATGGCCTTTGGATTCCCAGCTCAATCATCTCCAACTCAATGTTTTACCTAAAACTACCAAAAATGTCACCCTACAAGGGTGACGTCTTACTTTAGGGTTTTCATTTGTGAAAAAAGTGAAAATTAGAATGAATTGTTTAATATTATTTTGTAAATGGGAAATATTAGGGTTGTTGACCCCTAATATTGTGGTTTACCCTAAAATTATGTCAACAAAGTATGTGAATGACATTTTGTGTAAATAGAGATCATAATATCTCATTTTAAATCATAACTCTCCCATTGTGAGAAGTAGAGGACTGAAATTTTTGCTCCCCTTGAGGGTTTTTTCTATCTTGTGTTATGATATGGTGTCTCTTTGGTTGTGGAGTTGATGATGATGATGCTCTATCTCTTTGAGGTCATTCTTTTGCTATTGTGGTGGTTTATCTTAGCATCTTATGGTTGATCTTGTTGTTGTTGGATTGGTAATGCTTTTTACTTGTTGCTATCATTTGTAATTAAAGCTCATGGTTGATTTTTCTAAGTCTAGGTAGGGAGTATAAGTGCATACACCACGACTTTAGCTTAATCATAATTTCAAGCATAGAATTATTGTTTGCAATGGTTTTCTAAGGAAGTATAAGTGCATACACCCCTTAGTTTTAAACCCAATGGTTTTCTAAGGAAGTATAAGTGCATACACCCCTTAGTTTTAAACCCTAGATAGGTTGATTTCCTTGGGGAATAAGAGAATTTATACCCCCAAGGAGGTAGTAGCCTTACCTCTTTTATTTTGACCCCATTAACCCATAACTAAAGGCACTAGTTGTTGCATTGGAGAAACAAAACATTGCATTGGTAAATGTGAAAGTTTCACATTTTAAAGTTCTCTCACTTGGAACTTGTTCCTTGAGACTTAGGATTTCTTTCCTCATTGAGGAATCCTCTTTCATCCACTAAAAATTGCTGATGTTAGAAAGATAACCTACAGTCATTAGGGTTGTAGAAAAATAACTCTTTAACCCTAGATAACTCCTAAACTAACCCTAGGAGTTGGCTACAACTTTGCCCTAACAAACTACTTACCCTAGCACACTTTTTGTGCTAGTTAGAAGTGATTTTCATTGGTTGATTTTTACGCTATAAATATTGTTTTTCCACAACCATAAGGCTGATAAATATCACTGCATTAATCTTTTGTTTCAGCCTTTCTTTATCATTGTTGAGTTAAGCTAGCTTTCACTAGTTTGTCTCTTTCTTATTCAACTATACTTTTAGCATGTATTTTGCAGCCTTAATTATCTTCTATATGATGATATATATCATTGACATTTGTTGAAATTAGGGAAAAAAAGATTAAATTTCTTGTCCAACTAACATATTATATCATATACTTGGTTTTCTTTGTGTCTGAGGTGACTACCTCACCTCTAAAGTGACAAGAACACCTACCTAAGGTGAAAATGGGTAGGTTCTCTCATAGTTGTCCCAATTGGTGGTTGGGTCGTGCTTTTCCCAACCTACAAGTTGTGCGATAACATTTTGGTGCCATTGCTGGGGAGGATTTTGAATCCTCTTCCAAACCCTAATGACACTTTGGAAAGCTATCCCAAATCCTTTTCCCTAGCTTTCCTGATGACTCCACCCAAGGGATGTTCCCTTTCGACCTTTCTTGATGATCTCTTCTTGAAGCTAATCTAGTGACTCCACTTTCCAAGAACCCACCTTTCTCAGGTTATCCCTTTCCACCCTTTGATCTCATCTGACAACTTCTTTGAAGTGTTTTCCCAAGTAATGGAAAGATGTCTCTATGGAGATTTCATGAGGCATACAAAGCCTTGGATGTTCAGACGCTTTATTGGTATCCAAATAAATTCCCAATGAAACACTTGATTCATGTCCCTAAGTTCAATGGTGATCCATCATCAGTTGTCACACATGTCACCGAGTTTGTTGAATTCATGATACACTATAGTGTAGAATAAGAAGATGTGATTATATGGTTGTTTCTCTTATCTCTTGAAGAAATGCAAAGAGATTAGGTTAGATATTCTTGTATCCTTAAAAGTATTTATTCCTCACTAATCCTTATCCGATACTTCCTCAAGCATTGGGGCCATAAAAATCTTGAAGACACTATTCAAGACCTTGAGGACATTCTCCAGGGATGCTCGTTTCTTTCATATTTTATTGAAGGCTTGAAAGAAACACTTTTTCTAAAAAAACGATGAAAGCACATTTGAAGAAGAAGAAGAGACTAAGGATGATAGTAATGAGGAAAGTTTCAAGTTCATCAAGGAAAACATATAGGAAGACGAAGAGTTATGTGAACAATTACTTGAACACTACCATGATAAGGACTTCCTGGTCAGGTTTTGTGTGCAAAGAAAGAAAGAGTACAATTCTATCCTTCGGAATTATAAGAGGAATCCTACTATGAACATGGTATGGGAGGTTGTCATTTCCTATTTCAGAGTAAAATCATTGTGTGACATTGTGACAAAAAGGTATGGCTACTAGGAAGGTTTTCTAATTACTCAGGATCAATATTTATGGATGCCCGAAGAATTCTACAAACTTGTTAGAGGTCAAGATCAAGATGGTGAATTCTTTGATTCTATTGAATATGACAAAGACTTGGTTGAAGTGAAAATCCATGAAGAAATTTTCCAAGAGAAAGAAGATCCTTCTAAAGATGAAGTAGTTGCATTGGCCTGCTCCTTTTATTAAGACATCCAGTTTTATTTTCTTCCTGTATGTCAAAAGGGGAGCATGGTAATTTATAATCCTTTTGAAAACTTTGATGATGCTTTATTCCATGATTGTGGAAATGAAGAAAGATTCCAAAAGGATATCAATGAAGTTTCTCTTGTAGAAGGCTTGAACATGACATTGTTATCTACTTTCCCTCTGGAAGAAGATTAAGTTCTCCAGTCTTGTGAAGAAGTAATAAACTCCTATGATACAGATGAAATCATGGAACAACCCCTGAATATAGTTGATGATCACATTTATGATTTCATACAATTTGGGAGACGTGGATGGTATTTTGGTTGTTTCATTTTTTATCGAGACCCCATTTATGACATTGAAGGTAGCCCCCAAGAAAAGGGGTTTAAGTTGTCATCATTAGAGGACTGGTCTTCATGCATGTATGGTCCAGACATTTGGAAGCCTGGTGATGATATGGTTACAAATTTGTTGCAGTATACTTAGGGTAATATTCATTCATCCCTTGATACATACCTTTTTGAGGATGCAGACTTGTTCTATGAGGATTTTCATTCATCGTGCTCAGATTTTTATAGACACCAGGTCGTGGCCATCCCAAAGCAGTCTGAGGTATGCACTACCAAACAAAATCACTTTCATGTTGATACTTTGGGAAGGGATTTGTAGACAAAGAAGAGACGTTTCCTAAGTTTGATGGAGGATTTTTTCTCTAAGGTTGTGCCTACCCCGTTTTCCCTTGTTTGGGAAACCAACATTTTTTGTAGGGATATCTTACCCTTTCTCAACCTTCAAGGAGTAGTGATTTTCTGAGTGAATATGAAGATGATCCGTCGTCTACATATGGTAACCCTCTTCAAAGATAGATTTTTCGAGCTTGTGGCTACACTTTTAGGCAGGATGACCAAGCTGATGGTTTCTCTTTCCAATAGGATTTCCTCCCTCCCACCCATCTCCATGAGTTTTATTTCATGATCGATTATATGTTTGTGTATACTCATGATTATTATGTGCTTGAATTATCTTTGTTGTATTACATGATTAAGAATAGGGGGATATACTTTGATGAGATTATTAGTTGGTTGCACTAGTTGTATGACTTTACTTGACATCACCCATCACTTGATTTTTGTGGCCCCGAGGCCCATGGTCCCGAGGCCCTAGTTAAGTAGGTAGGTCATCTTTATTTCCTTGAATTTGCATATTTATTGCTAATTTTATTTTAGATGCATTTCATTTTTCATTTTCCTCTACTTGCATATTGATTGCATATTTAGTTTAGAAATTTTTAAGAAAATGCCAAAATTTTGTTTTCTAGAATAGTTTTTGCTTTTGGATTTATATATATATGGATGAAGGGTGATAGCACCACCCTATATGATTTGATGGTTTTATCTAATTTTTGGCAAGCACAGGTCTACCAGAAGAGTTTTTGGTTCTCATGCACTCTACGATGAACACATGTCCCCAAGAAGGAGCCAGATGTTATCTCCATTTTGTGGGATAAATAAGGAGATTATGTCTCGAGGCCCTCAAGTTGCAGACATGGAGTGTTGAGAGACTACATGACCAAAAATATCCACTTTCACATATAGATACCCTTTTCACCACCACAGAGGTCAGGATATTCATATGGCATCCACCACACTAGCTGGCTTCCGAGAGGCACTGGGCCTTGCTCCATGAGGTAAAAGTAAGGTATTATGGTGAGTGTGATTTCAATATTTGAGGCATTTTGAGTATGTTTTATCTTAGACTTCTTTAGATTTCATGATATATGATTGGACATTATGCCTTTTGCCCTGTTTCACTTTAGTGGTTGACATTGTGCCCTAGTAAGTGGTCTTCCTCGAGAATGGGTTTTCTACTAGGAACTCGGTGTATTGACCCAAGAAGGGGTTATCCCTCATTTTATGGGAAGAAGGGGATGAAGGCCCAGATGGATTGATGTTGGTAAAAAACATAAAAAACTATATATAAACCTTCCATATGCTTCACCTAGGGATCCCCTAAGAAAGCAATGAAACGCTTCTCTGTAAGAAAAGGGGGACCCACAAGAATAAATTATGGTGAATGCTCGAGGGGTTAGTTGGAGGATAGGAGGTCTCGTCACGAGTCAACCTATCATAATCATGGGTATCTGGTGGTATGATATTACCATAATATGGTCACAAAGCCAGGTTAATGGCTCTTAGTTGCATGGCATAGAGAAAGGGGGTCTCATCACGAGCCAAACTTCTCATTTCCGCAAGATACTTGTGAGTGACATTCTCATTATCTGGACACCACGATGGGGAAATGGCCTTCAAGTCATCCTTTAAAACATGAAAGGAACAAATAATGGAAAGAGTATGGGCTTGGAAAAAGTTCATTTCAAATGAAGGTGCCACACACCCTCTACAAAGGTGCCCATTAATGAGACACTACAACCCCTTGTATGTAATGAACCCCATGCCTAGTGAGTCTTGATCCATAACCCACTTCATTTACTTCACATGGCTTAGAGAGGGATCACTTGGGAAATACTCCTTGACCTAGGGAAAGATCTACCCAATAGGACACCTCATCAACCCTCCCATATACAAGCTTGGCAAGTTGCATAATGTGTTTGAGCACTTATTTTTTTGACTGGGTAATCTTTGATGCACATGCTTAGGTGGATAATTTATTGATTTACTCCCCATGATATTATGACTTGACATCCTTGGAGGGTGTGCTAATTTGTCTTTGCAGGACCTAGTTGGTGGACAATTTTGGAATAACAATCCTAGCTTGGGCTTCCATGGGGCTTCAAGCCCATAGGTTGGATACCAAGGCCCCACATGCCAAATGACTTAGACAAACCTTTGGAGGCCTAGAAGGCACCTTGGACACCCTCACCATGCCTGGCAAACCAAAAAATTTTCTTTAGATACCTATAATGTCACCTTAAGGGGCTTGATGTCATGCTTGAGGGGCTTGATGTCATGCTTGAGGGGCTTGACGTCATGCTTGAGGGGATTGAGGTGGTGATGAGTACACATGGAACGTTTTAAATGAAGGAACCCTTGGATCATGGAATACAAGGTTGTATCAGAGACACATGGCCTTTGGAGGCCCAACTCAGTCATCTCCAACTCAACGTTTGACCTAAAAGAACCTAAAATGTCACCCTAGATGGGTGATGTCTTACTTTAGGGTTTTCATTTGTGCAAAAATTAAAAATTAGAATGAATTGTTTAATATTATTTTGTTAAGGAGAAAGATTAGGGTTGCTAACCCCTAATCTTTTGTTTGATCCTAAAATTATGTGGAAAGAATATTTGAATGACATTTTGTATAAATATATATCATAAGATCTCATTTTAAATTATAACTCTCCCATTGTGAGAAGTAGAAGACTGAAATTTTTGCTCCCCTTGAGGGTTTTTGTTATCTTGTGCTATGATATGGTGTTTCTTTGGTTGTGGAGTTGATGATGATGATGTGCTATCTCTTGGAGGTAATTATTTGTCTATTGTGGTGGTTTATATTGAAATATTATGGTTGATCTTGTTGCTATTGGATTGGTAATTCTTTTTACTTGTTGCTATCATTTGTAATTCAAGCTCAAGGATGATTTTGCTAAGGCTAGGTAGGGAGTATAATTGCATACACCCATTAGTTTTAAACCTTAGATAGGTTTATTTCCTTGGGGGATAAGATCATTTATACCCCCAAGGAGGTAGTAGCCTTAACTCTTTTCTTTTGACCCCATTAACCCATAACTAAAGGCATTAGTCGTTGTATTGGAGAAACAAAACATTGCATTGGTAAACATGAAAGTTTCAATTTTTAAAGTTCTCTCAATTGGAACTTGTTCCTTGATCCTTAGGCTTTCTTACCTCATTTAGGAATCCTATTTCATCCATTGAAACTTGTTGTTGTTACAAAACTAACCTACAACTATTAGGGTTGTAGAAAACTAACTCTCTAACCCTAGATAACTCCTAAACTAACCCTAGGAATTGGCTACAACTTTTCCCTAACAAACTACTAACCATAGCACACCTTTTGAGAAACTTAGAAGTGATTTTCATGGCTTATTTTTCTTCTATAAATATTGGTTTTTTACGGCCATAAGGCTGATAAATACCACTCCATTAAGCTTTTGTTTCAGCCTTGCTTTATCATTGTTGAGTTAAGATAGCTTTCACTAGTTTGTCTCTTGCTTATTCAATTATAATTTTATCACTTATTTTGCAGCCTTTATTATCTTCTATATGCTGATATATAACATTGAATTCTTATGCAATTAGGGACAACAAGCTTAACTTGCTTGTCCAACTAACATATTATATCATATACTTGGTTTTCTTTGTGTCTTGGGTAGGTATTAAGACTTGCAAGGTTACTCAAATCATTGGCAACCTTAAGAAACCCTATAGAATATTTTCCAAGTTCTTTTTTCCATATATAAACTTTACCTTTAGGGGATTTCTTTCATATATCTCACTTTTCATCTCAATCCCCCTAGGGTCATTGGGATTCCCCCCTTGAGGTGACTACCTCACCTCTAAAGTGATGTGGACACCTGCCTAAGGTGACAGTGGGTAGGTCCTCTCATAGTTGTTACCAATTGGTGGTTGGGTCGGGATTTTCCCAACCTACAACTTCTCCGATAACAATTCTCAACCATACTTATTGAATATTTTTCACTTATAGGAAAACCTTGAAATATCATCATAGGAGAGGAAGTGACTACCATCGTGGCCTTGTTTACTCTCATAGGCTATAATTCTCCAAATATAATGTCAACCTCCTTTAACAGACCTATTATCACACAATCTGTACTTTCCCAAATCCCAAGGCAAGTGGGACAACATTGGCGTAACACGGGGGTGACCTATCACTATCACCTTAATAGGAAACCCCTTTCTAGTTAGGAGTAAGATAAAATTACCCCAAGGGAGACGTCCCTAGTGACCTAAAGGGCTGGTGAAATGAAGCAAAATGAAAGATTGTTCCCCCCTCTCACTGGTCACTCAAGTCAAGTGGTATTGTTGGGTTTATGTCTTAAGAAATGAAGCAAGTGCAGAAGTGAAGTGGTCCTGCCCTTAACAAGACAACAATATAGTTAGTTTCAAGTAAAAAAATGATATTAATGCTTCGATAAAATAATAAACCAATGAAATATATGCTAGCTGATATAAAATTCTAGAAAAAATAAAGTTTACAATAACAAGAGGTATTTTGTAACAACTGCAAGAAACATGCCTCAAAATGGCTTGAAAAGACAATGAAAAGATAACATTTACTAGGCAGAACGATAATCAAATGTCATAATGATCCAGATTATTTTTGGTACGAAATGAGAGAGGAGATATAATAAAGAAATGTACAGAGAAATATCATATATACAATAATATAACATAGATTTATCAGAGATATAACCATAAACACAAAGATATAGTAATACACAATTTCTATTAATGAGCAAAATGTACAAAACAATAGAAATACAAAGTGAAAGACTCACTAGAATGGTGGCAGCTTATCTTTGAGAAGAGATGTGAAGACTACTCACATTCACAAGAAGATGATTACAATGAAGCTCTAAATGCGTTTTTAAATAAATAAAATCCAAAACCCTAACCTTGGAGGATGAAAAGCCAACAGTTTTGTGGACCTCGTTTTGGGTAGTTTGGTGTAT
>CBVK0103178947.1:27979-41724 GCA_900067695.1 Picea abies | reverse complement strand
GATACCAAAACCCTAATCCCTAAAACCGAGATTATTTTTAGTAAACCGCTGCACATAACCAGGGGGGGCATACCTGCCCCCTGGGACCCCCCTAGGAAAGTTCCCGACGCACATGACACAAACAGAGCACTACTACAAGATATTTCCAGACGCAGTTGTCATATATGACGTGCCCACACACACACACACATGCAAAAAATATAAAACATACCCAACAATGAAGAGCTGACCACAACCTAGGAGAGGCTCGACCAACTAGAGAAAGACTGTATTTTTTCCTTAGTGGTTTCAGCCTAGAAAAAGAGGGCTTCTATAGGTGTTGTGAAGATTTGACCTACTAGGAAAAGCTTGGCCTCTAGATATAAGAGGCTAGTATAGGTAAAAAATATACAAGAGTTTGTGTAGCAGAAGTTAAGGGGTTGTTACAATCAATATTTTGTGGCTGTTATAGCCGACCTAACAACAACTTGGTTGTAGGTTTGAAGGGATGTTACAACCAGTGTAACAACAACAACCAAGGAGCCTTTATTAGTAGTGAGGAAGGTTGGTACAACAAAGTTTGAGCACTAGAACAATGGGCTGTTTTGAAGGGATGTCATAGGAGTTTTGGGACAATCCAATAAGCATTTTTTTATAGCATTCCTTGGTAGCATTGAAGGGATGTTACAACCACATTTTTACAACATACCATGGATAATCCTTGAGGGATGATATAGTGGAGTTATTGGGATAGCCAGATGGAAGATTTTGGACAAGAAGAAAGGCTGGAAGGACTCAACCAATCTTGAGCAAGTAGTTGTAGAGGAAGTGGAGGGTTTGAGGGGGCAAGGGATTCCCTATCTATCAACCTCAAAACAAAAACATTGGCATGAAAACCAAGAGGGTTTCAACAATAGTTTGCAAGTGTTTTTGTCATTTTATTTTGTACAAGAATTGGGCCATTCTCCTTGGTACGGGAGCCCATGTGTTCTGGATTTGCGAACAAGGATTTTTGGGCTTGAAATTTTTGTGTACTTGTGTATGATCTAATTGATAGTTTTGATCTTTTGTTGTGCTAAGGTATTAGGCATCTCAATGTGTTTATGTTTACAATTCAAATTGTGTTAATTTGTGTATTTTTTTGAGAACATAGACCAAATCTGAGGTGTGTGTGCACCGGTCTGGGTGCATTACAAAATCCAATAGGGGAATGGGAAGACATTTAGAAAATTCCAATAATTCAAGGTAGTTCTCCTCAACAAGTCAACATATTTCTCAATTTATAAAGGAGGGGTCCCATTTTCTTGGTTATCGAAAGGATTTATAAGAAAGCACACAAGAAAAAAGGAAGGTGTTAATTCCTCACACAAAATGATGGTTGTAAATATTATTGATAGAATAAATCTAATTTCTCAAAAGAGTATGTATTAGACTCTCCAATATATGAACAAGAATCATAAAGAGAATTTTGTAATAAGTAATCCTTGGGTGATCAAAACAAATATGTAATCATTTCATGTTTCCAGGCTTATGAATCAACAACAATCACATATGGTTTTTGTAAAGGCATCAATTGAAGATGACCTTAAATTTCGTAACTTGGATTTCCACCAGGACAAATCACATACCATTTATGTCTCCCAACATGTATAAACTCATCATTATTCTCAATCACATAATCACCTTTATTATAACATGAAGGGTCTAATGCATCGAAGGGTTCCCCTAATACTTTTCATGTTGTTACATGAAATGTAACAACATCGAAAACTTGGAAAGGAGTATAACTTACCATGCTATTTTCTTCATGTGCAGGAGGAATGGAAGCTTGGATGACTTCATTTAATAGAGGAGAAAATATTGGGGCTTTGTCTTCATGAGGAGCCTCTTCATGGATTAGTTCTTCAACATGGTATGTTTCATCAAAGTGTTCTTCTTCGACATATTCATGAGGAAACTCATGTTCATGTATTTAGTGATCTTCCTCATGATTCACCTCTTCCGACTCTTGTTCTTAAGTCAAGTCTTCATTGTCTTCAATAGAATCATGAGGTAATTCTTTCTCCTCTTCAAGGGATTGGTAACCCTATTCATGAATCCTCTCTTCAACTTATTGTTTGTAAATGGATTCTTCTTCTTCTTCCTCATCAATCCTAGAAAGTAACCCTTCACTATGGAGGGCCACTATGAAATCACAGAAAATGTCATCATATATTTATGTTCTCATGACTCACCTTTTGAGGAATTCCTTAAAGAAGATTGTAAGAGAATATATACTCTTTGAATTGCGAGTATGCTTAACCCAATCCTTTTGTCTTGTTTCAAGAGATAGCAAAAAAAATCTTATTAGCACATATTCATTTGTCACATCTATATTTGAAACATACTTAAATAAATTCAAAACATGAGTAATAGCCAAGGACAGGTCTCCATAAAATTTTGGACAATTATTCCCCCAACCTGGAGAAAAGTTATTTGGGTATCCCAAAATATCTTCAATAGCCAGGGAGGGAAACATTCTTTGAAGTGACCAACGTGCCATAATTCCATTACTTGAAAGTGAAAAATATCACAAATTTGAGAGTATGATGACACCTTGGAATATGTTAATGGAGTTTCTAGATGACCCCCCTTGGATCATCAAAGGAAGGTGAGAGAACTACCCTTAGTAGAGTCACTAGGTAAAATTGTAAGACAAGGGCTTCATGATAAGTTTACCAAAGATGTGTCATGAGGATAATGAATCAATCCTCCTCGACAACAATGCCAAATTGTTATTTCATTATTTTAATTTGTGCAAATCCCACCACAATATCACCAAATCTTGCGTAACAATGGAAGAAACTACCATTGTCACCTTAGTAGGATCTTCCCTCATTTTAGTGATGGAAGAGGTGCACCACAAGGAAAGCTTTCCTGGTGACGTCAAGGGATCAAATAAAAAGTTTAGTAGCTAAGCCTACCACCCCCTATATTGTTCATCAAATGGTTGGTCTATGTCAAGGAGGAGAAGAGGTTTGAAGATGTTTCGGTACCTGCTCGGGAAAAAAACATGTTACAACATATATCTAACAAATTCCAAGCTAAAATATGCAAATAAGACCTCTGCTAGATAGTAGACAAATTAGATTTCCATTGTTTTTGCAAATTATAGCAACAATCTAGACTTATAACAACAAGAAATAGTTTGTAACAACAACAATAACAAGTGCTCAGAAATACCAAAATTAACCATGAAAATTAAGCATACAACCAATAGAACATTATCCAATTGTTAGAGGTAATTTCTGAGTACGGTAATCCTCCTTTAGATGAATGTTTGCAAAAAATTAAACTTATTTAAGATGGTTGTAGAAAAAATTTATAACAACAACAAGAATACATACAAGTTTGGTAGGGTTAGTGTTAGTACAACTAGCATAAAACTTTGCGAGTTTTGAGAGAGAGAGAGAGAGTTTATCAATCAATTCACCATAAGAGTGCTTTGAGATTAGTTCCTTTCTTGGGTATGGAGTCTTTCAATGAAACCAAGCTTGAAGGTTGACCTACTTGAAGCCAAGAGGTAGGATCTAAATCCTAAGGTGCAAGCACATTTGGGCCTTATGTCTTAGATCCTAAGGAGAAGTACTTCCAGGGTGCAAGCATATTTGGGCCTTGCAAACTGTTTCTCCCTTATTGTAGCTCAAACTAGTTAAAAGTTCAATTATCTAGGGCTAAAATCCTAAAGTGCGAGCAATTTAGGGATTTAGGGTTCTAAGCCTAGCAAGGGAAAACAACCAATTTTAGATAAATATCACCTTGTGAGAATGAGAAGCACTTATGTTCCTCTTTTAGGGTTTCAATAAACAAGACTTCTTGCAACAAAATAACAATTTCACCATAAACATCAATAGCATAAACAATAATTGAAGAAATTTAATTACTTCAACCAATAAACCAAGAGAATTTCACCCTAATTGCAGAAATATTCATCCAAAATAAGAAGAACCATCCATAATAGATCCTTCCAAGCATATCGTATGAGAGAGAAAGAGCTAGTAATCCCTAAGGGATGAAAATTTCAAAAGTAGTGTCTCACAAAGGTGAGGAATGATGATCCAAAATGAATGTGAGTGATTTCCCTTTTATATGAGGCTTAGTACTACAATTTTTTCCACACGAGATAATTTAACAATGTTTAAAGTGGGGTCGACCCCTCATTTAACCTCTACAAAGTGAAATAAATGAAAAATAAAATGAAAATAGCCCACACGTGTGGGATGCCAAGCCTCCTAAGGCAAGGAGGAGGCCTCCAAAGGCCACATGGAATCAATATAGATTGTGTGGGAAAATGATGTCTCTCCCTGCTCAAAATCATTCCAATCATCACCAATAATCGAGGAATACTCCAAACCCTAGCTCCATCAAACCATAGAAGATGATGTCATCATCAATCTAGGCCAAATGTCCAAGATATAAGTGCTACGTTAAGGATTTGGGGAGTTGCATCTTGTCTTTTCCATGTCTCTAACTGTCTGTTGTTGGAACGCTCCTACACTGGGTGAGGAACAAGCTATAGGATACTCTGCCCAACCTATGGGTTTCCATCCCATCTGTGTGCCATCATAAATAAATCTTCTCAAAACAAGCTCATATGTCCATCGTTTAGGGTTTTGAGGATGTGAGAGCCAATGTCTAAGGCTGGTGAGTCATTGGATGAACCATTTCTCTCCATCACACATGCCTAGGTCTCACAAATAACAAAATCCTAGGTACAATCCTAGGACATCCCTTAAAGAACCATTGTAGGGACATCCAAGACAAATGAAAGAATAAAATATGGTAATCCAAAGTTCGTGATAAACATCAATCCTTAAAAAATGAAATGTAAGTTGTAACTTAAGATATAAGCCATGCAAGACAATTCATGTCAATATCCCCTTCAAGCATCACACCAGCCCAAGACCCCATGTGAGTTGACTAGTTTAGGTATGGGAGGGCCTTCATCCAACCTTATTAGGTGTGCCACCTAGATAGGAAAAAAAATAACCCAGGTAGAGGGATAGGTACTGAGAGTGACAAGGAAGGTAAAAACCCTTCAAGAATAAGTGTGATAGTGATATGGTTTTAGGGATTACTTCATGGAATATGGTGTCATTTCATCCATTTCTATGAGATCCTTTGTGGAGGGTGTGCTTGCTCTTGAGTTACCCCATACTTACATGCTATTTTCCCTAAACCCCTTTATCAATTATCTTTCTAGTCCACTTTATTATATTTGCAAGTCCCCTTTATAAGGTTTCAAGTTGTAGCATTGCTATTTGGGACCAGGGTGGGCATTGAAAGAGTAGAGATCAAGTTTGGACTAGATTTGTCAGGCCTTTTTTCTATCATTCTTTTCTTTCTTTAGCATCATTTTCTTATTCTTTTAATAATAGTTGTAATCAAATTTTGGGCCTTCAACCCCTCTTCTCATGAGAGAATGGACCATGACCCATTACCGAAGTTTATTACACTATGAGAGGCGTGAGGATGGAAAGGAGAACAAAACGTTATCCATGTGAGGGCCCCCTGACATCACCCATTTTCCTTGGGCAGTGACAAAACCAGACTAGGGCACATAAGATGACCACCAAGGTGAAACAAGGAAACTGTAATGTCCCCATTTTTCGATTCCCTTGCTCTACAGTTGGAGGTGACCAGGCGAGTAAATTGAGGTTAAAAATGATCTTGGGAAGTTTGTAGGAGTTATACGATGCTTTCAGAGGTCCGCTTATCATCTTTCATCATAGAAATCATCCATCTGTAGTCATATCTCTATTTATCTACACTTCAACTGTTCTCGTAATTTGGGAGTATTATTGAGCACAATTTAATTGATTTCCTACTAAGTTTCTCATGTTAATAAATTATCTAGGAGGGGAACCTTAGTGTAATAGGTCAATGAAACTGAGATGAAGAGATATAAAGGTTGGGGTGATGAAAAGTGACTTCCAGTACTTGAAAATGTTTGTAAATTCAAATAAATAACTTTTAGAGTAAAAAGGTCTAATAAATTAATAAAGTGATTTTAGATAAAATATTAAAGATGAATTAAAAAGTCACTTGACGAGAAAAAGGTGAAAAGGAGTATAAAGAAGAGATAGGGGTTCATTTCCTCTCATTATGTTGATGATTATTTGATATTTTGATTTGGGGAGCTCTTTGAGCCTTTGGGGTTTGGAGGAAACCCTTGTTTGGATTGGTTTCAGTGGTGAAATATTCCAACCTAGTTAATCAAATTTCAGTGGTGAGAGATCCACCCTAGCCATTTGGTGGGGAAGATCATCCAAATATTCCACTTTATTTCATTATTGAGAAGTTAGATTCATCATTTTGCAGTTGCTTGGGGTTTCATAGAAGTATATTCCTTTGGAGAAGGCTGAGCTAAGCTTCAGAGAGTCATTTTTCTTAGTAGAGGCCATACTATTTTTGCAACTGTCAAATTATCTATTGTAGGGGACAAATTTCCTCGTTGAGAGGTTGTGTTTCTCTAACTGGGTTGTCTTCATTGTTTATGGGCCGAGCTACTTTTCCAAATGGGTTGAGTTCTTGTCTAGGGAGGCTATATTCACATTGAGGGGCCACTATGTCTTAGTGAGACTGAATTTCTGTTGTGGAGAATTTGATTTCCTTGAGGGGGTCGAGTCTTCTACAAAAAAAACTGCGTTCTTGGATCATATCATTGTTGGGAGGCATTTCTTATTATTTCAACAACCACATCCTTGTTGGGAAGTCTGTTCTTCTAGTTGTAGTGGTCATTTCCTTGGATGGGAACTTGTGTTTTTTCTAGAGGAGCCATGAAATACTACCTCATCTTTTGGAGGAGTCTCCTATTCTTGGAAAGGGGTGATCTGAACCTTAATACTTTCCAACTCATGTAACAAGTCAAAGATATTAATAAAATTAGATCATTTGTGGTTTCCATTGCTATTTTGGTTGAGTTATTTTGTTATTCCTCGTTGTTATAATTTACATGTAATATGGAAACTCTTCTTGGCATCAAACCCATAACTATTCATTGAAAAAAAACACATTGAGACACAAAACATCAACACCCAAGAAAAGATCAAGAACAAATGTATGTTACAACAAGCTTATGTATACCAAATAAGTGTTTGACAAAAGTCACCAGTCAAGTGAGTCCATAAAAACATACCAACAGACAATAAAACATACTAGCAACAACAAGGGTTGAGTATATGGGGTGTTGAGGGAGTCAATAAAGTGTTTGAAAAAATACCTATGTCAACAATAGACTTACAACGGGTAGAGAAAGGGTTCAGAAGTGGATTTTGATTTTGTTTTCAATTTGTTTGACGGAAGTTGTAACCCAAGTAACACACAAAAATTTACCAGCTGTCACAAAAATATACTAGCAACACAAAAGAAGTATATCATCCATATAAAGGGGATATTACAGTGGTATCAGAGTGTGTTTTCCTCCCAGCCTGAGGGGTAAAGCACAAAGGATAGTTTTAGATTGTTTTGGTACATTCGGTGTCTTAGAAAGATGAGGAATGATGAGGAGTTCATGGCATATTTTTTACAAGATTTTCATTAATACCAAAAGAATATAAGAACAGAGCCTCCAGAGTGCTTGAAGACATACTTATCAGTTGGGAGAAGAAGAAGAAGGGATTCAAATATGAAGTAGTTGGTGAAGAAAAGACCTCACTTTATGATGAAGGTTTGAAAAAACCTCAGGTTGAATTTTTGGATGCACATGATGAGGGTGTATTAACACCCAAATACAATGAGGATTTGGTGTTGGATGATTTTCCCTTGGATGTTGATATAACTTCTACGGAGTCATGCATGAGGGATGATGAAGAGGAAGTTGGGAAGCTTACACATGAGCTTCACATGAAGTTGAGTTTGGCACATTCATCATCATTTCAGTCATCCGTGGTAGTCAGGACACATGAGGATGTTAGTAGTAGTTACGGTATGATGGAGGAACTTCTTGTGATGGTCGAGCACGAGGAGAATTCATATTTCATGGGATGGACAAGATGTGTGGCTTAGAGACTTTTGATTGTACACATAGTCTATATATTAGAGATCATGAGCCACTTATTTTTGGGGATCCCATTGACAGGGCAAGTCATAACTATAGATGGGGAAGTTTAGCATATACCTAGTGGACCAACAATGAAGGAGGTATATGCACCCACTTATTATGGGGATGGATATATTGAGGACATGGACACATCAGTATGAGATTGTGGGGCGATTCCTTCAGAAATATTTCTTGATGGGGAATCTGAGCATACCATTGAGTTTGGGTTGTCTAGGGGTGAGAATTTGATAGATGAGTTTCATTGGGAAAGATATTCCTTGAAGATTGATCTTTGATTGGGATATCACCAGACTACTTCCAGGTGTCATTACGGGCACTAGGAGTTCTTGGTCATGTCATTGGGATTGACCAACATACTTTCCACCTTTCAGTCTCGCATGAAACCCATATTCACACCACAAATATAGGGATTTATGTTAGTGTTCTTTGATGATCTCCTCATATACAACAGGACATGAGAGGATCATTTGAGATAGTTAGATGAGACCAGGGGCATGATGGAGAGCATAGTTAGGCACGAGACATAGTACTCTTCAGAGATTGATCTTCAGTTAGGCTATCATCAAGAAATGGACAGGGAGTTTTGCATGACACATGTTTATATTGTATCCATGTGAGTAGTGTGTAGGATTTACAAACACGTCAGGAGGAAATCCATGACACATTGGATTGGCTTAGGGGGATTTCAGCTGATTGGAAGTCCCACCTTCTAGTGGAATATTCCAAGGATTGGTTTGCATGCAAGTTGATGGATGGTCATATTCAGGATGACATGCACAAAGTGGTGTACAATGTCATCTACTATAAAGCTAGCATATACTCAGTCCCTGAGTCCACACTTAGGGAAGGGATCATGATGGTTACACATGATACACCCTTGGAAGCGCATCCTGGGTACTTCCAGACTTACCAACATATCAAAGAGAGGTTCTCATGGAAGGGCCTAGAGGATAATGTGTGGAGACATGTGATGAAGTGCATGAATTGTCAGAAAAATGAGTCAGAGCATACCCATCTAGTAGGATTATGGCAGTCTATACTCATTTCAGGACATAGGTAGGAGAATGTATCGATAGATTTCAACACAGGTCTACCAGAGGTGCATTTCAGGGACTATATTTCAGGGACTTCATCATAGTATGAGGTGTCATAGATAGCATAATGGTTCTTTATGGAGGCATTTAGGCTATGGTTCTTTATGGAGGCATTTAGGCTCCATAGGTTTCCTGATTACATTGACCATGATCGAGACAACACAGTTCTCAAGACATTTTTGTAGGAGATGTATAAATTAACCGGTACAAGTTGATGAATGTAGCATAGTTGGAGTTGGTTGGTATGAGGCATAGTGGAATTCTAGTTTGGATGTGGGTTCAAGGAACTCATATGATTGGTCTGTTTCATTTTTGGGACACTCCAAGAGGATATGATGGAGCGCATGCTATATGGAAGGATACATTTTCTTCCCTGATACCCATGATCGAGTATGATAGTGGACTTGCAGAATTTGATTCCATTGAGGCACATCTGCAAGATATGATCCATAGTAATGGGGTTGGGTCTTTCAGACATTACATATTGGGGTTCCAGAAGTGGAGGTTGTGGTATGGGCATGAGGGAAAACCACTTATGATCAGAGTGGTGCAACATCAACTTAGTGGGTTCCTCTTAAGGCTAGCTTGGGACCCTGGGATTTCATGGGTTGATAGTTTGGAAACTGGTATAGATGGGAGAGTCAGTTTTTATTATTAGGGATACATTTCTATAGGGCATTGGACTGGCTTCCTAGGAGGGAGATTCTATGTGGGATGGACTAAGCCTTTACAATATATGATTTATCTCTTGATATGTGGCCTTCATAAGGTCTCTTGTGTTAGTACATTGTAGGACAATACTTTTAGTAGAGGGTGCTTCACATCTTCTAGGTTGGTTTGGGACCTTGGGATCACTCCCAGTTTTAGTTTGGTTCATCTTATTGATCGTTTGGTTGTGATGACATTGATTGAGGACAAACAATATTTGGGAAGGGAGGAATGTAATGTCTTATTTTTTGGATTCCTTTGCTCTATAGTTGGAGGTGACCTTATGGGTTTATGTCAACCTAACCAGAGGGGTAAATTGAGGTTAACAGTGAGCTCGGGAAATTTGGAGGAGTTATATGATACTTTTAGAGGTCCACTTATTACATTTCATCATCGAGATCACCCTTGCACAGTGATATTTCGATTCGTTGCATTTCAACTGCTCCCATAATTTGGGAGTATTATTGAGCATAATTTAATGGATTTCACTAAGGTTGTCATTTTAAGAAATCATATAGGAGGGGAACCTTAGTGTAATAGCTTGTTGTAACCAGGATGAAGAGATCTAAAGGTTCGGGTGTTGAAAAGTGACTTCCAGTACTCGAAAATGTTTGTAAAGTCAAATAGATCACTTTTGGAGTAAAAAGGTCTAATAAATTAATAAAGTGATTTTAGAAAATATATTAAAGATGAATTAAAATTCCACTTGAGGAGAAAAAGGTGAAAAGGAGTATAAATAAGAGACAGGGGCTCATTTCCTCTCATTATGTCGATGATTATTTGATATTTTGATTTGGGGAGCTCTTGGAGACTTTGGAGTTTGGAGGAAACCCTTGTTTGGATTGGTTTCAATGGTGAAAGATTCCACCCTAGCTAATTCGGTTTCAGTGGTGAGAGATCCACCCTAGCCATTTGGTGGGGAAGATCATCCACATCTTCCACTTTCTTTCATTATTGATACGTTAGATTCATCTTTTTTTAGTTACTTGGGGTTTCATAGAAGTATATTCCTTTGAAGGAGGTTGAGCTAATATTCAAGGAGTCGTTTTGATTGGTAGAGGTCGTAATATTTTTTCAATAATCAAATTATCTATTGTGGGGGGGGGGGATTTCCTTGTTTATTGTGGGGGGGGGGGATTTCCTTGTTTATGGGATAAGTTTCTCTAACTGGCCCGTCTTCATTTTTTCTGGGCCAAGTTACTCTGCTAAAGGGGTTGAGTTCTTGTCTAGGGAGGCCATATTCAGCTTGAGGGGCCGCCATTTCTTAGTGAGACTGAATTTATGTTGTGGAGAAGTCGATTTCCTTGAGGGTTCTGAGTCTTCTACAATAATTGTCGAGTTCTTGGATCATATCATTATTGGGAGGAAATTATTCTTATTGCAACAACCACATCCTTGCAAGGAACTTCGTTCTTCTAGCTGTAGTGGTCATTTCCTTGGTTGGGAACTTGTGTTTCTTCTATAGGAGTCATGTAAGACTACCTCATCTTGTGGAGGAGTCTCATATTCTTAGAAAGGGGTGATACAAACCTATATACTTTCTAGCTGATGTAATAGGTTAGAGATATTAATAAAATCAGATCATTTGTGGCATCCATTGCTATTTTGATTGAGTTATTTTGTTATTCCTTGCTGTTATAATTTGCATGTAATATGGAAAATCTTCTTGGCATCAAACCCACAACTATTTATTGGAAAAAACCACATTGAAACACAAACCAACAACACCCAAGAAAACAAAAACAATAAAGGTATGTTACAACAAGCTTGTGTATGCAAAATAGGTGTTTGATGAAAATCACTAGTCAAGTAAGTCCATAAAAACATACCAACAGACAATAAAACATACTAGAAGAAACAAGGGTTGACTATATGGGGTGTTGAGGGCATCAATAAAGTGTTTGAAAAAACCCCTATGTCAACAATAGACTTACAACAAGTAGAGAAAGGGTTCAACAATGGGTTTTGAGTTTTTTTACAATCTGTTTAACGAAAGTTGCAACCCAAGTAACAAACAAAAATATACTAGCTATCACACAAATATACCAACAGTAAACAAGAATTATATCATCCATATATAGGGGATATTACAACAACTAACACAATTTTCCAAGCCAATGATCCATTATCCAACTTCAACCAAAGATCCTTATCCACATGCTAGACAAATTAAGCACAACAATTTGCATGAAAGAATGACTAACATACCTCGTGGTGATGATGGATTACCATCTCTCATATCCTAGGTTGCTTGGATGTGATGAGCCTTGGTTGACTTGTATCTATAAAGGTGAATGAGGGGGGCTGTTGGGCTACCATCCGCAGACATACTAATCATCATCACGGTTAGGATCATGTTATCCATTGTGGGCCACGAGACATGATCTCCTCTAGTTACCCCTAGGCTGGGGGGGAGGGGTAACAGGGACAGGTCTTCAAATCAAAGTATCTACCAGGTATATCAATGGAAGACTGGTACGAGAAATCGAGAAATTCAAAAAATGGGTCAATTGTATGGAAGGCGCTTGTATCGAATTTTCCCTTAGTTGGGAAGTGTATTGTATAGAGGATTGACAATGATAGGAAGGTAAGAATAGGCAAGGACCCATGGATGTGAGCTAAAAATGATTTCAACTTGTTTGACTCTCTCCTACAGGAAATTGAGTTCGTAGGAATTTTTCCGTTGGAGGATGCAAAAACACAATCACCCCAAGTCAAAGGTATATTGGGATGGAAATCTATAGAGGCTCTTGGTATGGAAGGTGATGATATTGCAGATTGGAGCTAGTGTATTGGTAAGCTCATTTCTAATTTCATAAGGTTGCAAGAGGGGGAATCAAGCTCTCTTTGCTAGTAAAAAAATCCACAATCAAGGGAACTACGACCAAATTAGGATAAAAAGTAAGAATGGAGGTCTAGGTCGTAGATGAAAAGCAATGGTGGTGGAGCCTTCTATGGAAATAAAATCCCCTCTAAAAAGAAATATAACTTTGTGTCTTTCCTTAAACAATAAGCCGTTAAAATGGGAAATTAGAATTAAAAGATGATGGATTGGCCCAAGCAGGTGTGTATCGTGTAATATTAATGAGGAATCCTCTTCTCACATTTTCATTGGGTGTCCTTATGAAGTGTAGGTAATGAAGATCGTGTAAGAATAGCTCAAACTGAAGTCCTCCTGGTAAAAGACAAGGCTAGATGACTACCTCAAAGATTGACTTGTAGACAAATCAGTAAAAATGTTCGAAGCGATTCCTTGTATTTTTGTTTTAAATTTATGGCAGTCCTGCAATTCTAACATCTTCACAGATGAAGATGTTCCTCTAGAGTTCATTGCAGGGATTACTTTAAGGTCAGCCAAGGAATTTGAGACAAAATTCAAAGTAAAAAACCTGTGTATACCATCTAAGCTCGATTTGGGCTTTGAAATCCCATGGGTTTTCTTCGATGGCCCTAGTCAAGGCCACCTGCCTATTTGTGGGGTAGAGGTTGTTCTTTTTGTAAAGCATAATCAATTTATCCATATCATATACGCTTTTGGGAGGGGCTCAAACAACATATCTGGATTTATCTCTCTATGGACCTTGTTGGAAGCTGCATTGAAAAAAAGGATAAAGAAATTACAGGGGATGGGAAATTCTAATATGGTTATAGATTGGGCTAGAAACAAAGATTTAGTGACAAATGTGAGGTTTGTTAGCCTATGGCTTACCTTTACCAATCATTAAGTCTAAATTGTCACCTATATTTGTATTATTCATTTAGGATATTAGTAATATATCCTAAAGTGATGACTAATGATTTAGTTAAGATTGTCTAGCCTAGTCATCATGCATGATTTTAGGATCTAGAGAAAATCTCTCTAT
>CBVK0103178947.1:0-12224 GCA_900067695.1 Picea abies | reverse complement strand
TGTTGATGTATATAGTTTCATATGGGGGGGGGGATGATACTACATGGTGATCTATCCTTTTCTAAGGCTTATTGTGTAATAGTCCCTTGATGGTGGTCCACCCTAGGTTCAAGCCTAGGTTGAGCCTAATGTTTTATTCTTATCTTAGTATAATGGTGGAGCTTTGTTAGGAGATACAACTTACTTTACATGGTACAACACTTTGACAGAGCATACCCCTTCATTGGAACACATGTTGAGTTAGATCACATATTTTATTGTTATTTTTCTTGAGTGAAGGAGCCATCCCCCCAGACATGGAAATTTGTTGGGATTCTTGTTGACTTGGTGAGTGGATAGGGTTTTTTACTCCTTATTCCATTTTATGATACATATTGTATAGGGAATGAAATGAAAGGCAAGAAATAAATGGAGCACACACACAAAAATATAACATAGAGAACAATAGTACAATGAAAACCCAACTTCTATTAATGAATAAAATAACAAAATATTGAAGAACAAAAACTGACTAGAATGGTGGTAGCTTATCTCTGAAAAGAGAGATATGTCGGTTACGCTCATTCGCAAAAAAAAAAAAAAAATTTACAAGAGGTCGAAAGAATGTTCTTTTAACATAAATCAAGAACCCTAACAATCCAAAGCCCTAACCCTAGTAGGCAAAGCGCCAAAAAGTTTGTGGGCCTTGAAGTGGTTAGTTGATACACGAACTTCCTAGGGGCACAAATTTTGCATACAATCTCCATTTGGGGTGCACAATAGCTCGTTGGAAAGATCTAACTGAGAATTCAAATTGTTGCAGGATAGGGGAGGCCATTGCCACTCCTAACCCCCTAATGGACAAAAAACATCATTTAAGGCCTCAAAACAACCCCTAAAGTTTAAGACTAAATATTTGTAGATAAAAACTACCAAGATGGAGAATCATGTTGAGTCAGTGGAAGAAGTGGGTGGCCACTTATGTCCACTTAGATCATTGGATCTATCCACTTGCACAAGATTTCATGATTTGTAAACACCTTGGAGAATATTTTATTATTTATTGGGGAAGTGGTTGCACATTGGAGAAATCCCCCATGAAGAATCTTCTACTTTGGGAGGTTATTGAAGGTCCCAAGACCTTTGGATAGCTTTGCATGTGGAGCAATCCACCTACTTGCACACATTTATATGGATTTGGTGGTGGAGTAACCTACTTTATGTTCACATGTGTGAGGAGGTTGGAACACATTTCTAGGGAACATCTCTATGGAGTTAGTTGATCACTAATTATTATATTTTTATTGACTCCCTCCTTGCACATTTTTGGATGGTTGTTATGCATTGGAGGTTGTGCCATGGATTTTGTTGGGAAGGCACCCTTTCCCTAGTATCTTTGACACATGGTCAACATCTATTGTTAGTGGAGCACTTTATGAAGTCTTTATTGCACATGCATTGGTTGGAGTGCTCACCTTCAGATTCACACTTATGGAGGACTTCTTCTTCATGGAGGATTATTATTGCACACATGTTCATGCACCTTGTGGAAAATACTTGTTATTTTGAGGAGTTGGTTGAGGATCAATATCATAGGTGGAATATTATCAAACCTAAAGTATGGGGAAGAGTTGTTGAGGTGACATTAGGAAACCTTCCTCAGTTATAAAAAGCTATCACCTTGGTTCTTTGGACTTTACACTTTTGTGGGTGCTAGATTTTGTCATATTAGGTACCATTATGAAGTTTTATCCACTAGGGATGGGTGTCTTAAGGCATTGTCTGTGGTTAAGGGACAAAAATAAGGCCCTTGGGTCCTTGATGAATATTTTAAGGATCAAGGGCCATAAACAATGACATAAACCACATAACATGTCCTCTATACAACATCATTGTCCTTTGAGAGAGATATGGGTACCATTACAATGCTTTTTTCATCAATGATAGGTCTCAAGGCCTTAACCATGGCTAGGAGAGAAATAAATGGAATTAGACCCTAAATTAATATTCTTGGGCTAATGGGCCATGATCAAGGCCTTGAACCACAACATGGTCCCTTTTAAAAAAGATATATTTTGCATGCAAGTGGGATAGGGTGGCCATTAGGATTTTTTATGCAATATGGATGGGTCTTGGGGTCTTGACCATGATTCGGGGAGGAAAATAAGGTCCTTCATTCCTAAAATAATTTTATAGGTCTTATGGGACATGGAATATTTGTAAAACCACCACAAAGACCCTTAATAAGGTACCTTTTCCCTTGAGTTGAATATGGGCACCATTAGGAGGTTTTTCATAAAAGAGATGGATCTTGGGAATTTCACCCAAAATGAAGCTTCTAAGGCCTTGGTTCTTGAACTAGGCCTAAAACCACCATACTTGGCCTCGTGGAGGGATATGTGTACCATTAAGATATTTTTGTACTTGGCATAGGTCTTGGGGCCTTGACCATGGTTTATGAAGAAAAATAAGGGCCATATGATTGAAATTAGTCTTCTAGGGATCCTAATATTTGGCCTTAAAATGAGATTTGGTGATCCAGGTGGACATCAATGGTCGCCCACCTATTCCACTAGCTCAAAATACAGTTTCCATCTTTGTCGTTTTCCTACAATTTTTTGGGTCCCTAAACTACTGGGGCAATGCAAATTCTAATGTAGTGTCATGAATCCCAAGATGAGTACATGAATCTTGAGGCATGGTACACAGATCCCAATGCAAGGTTCCCACTTAGAGTGGTGGGTCTAACCCCTTTACAAGTCATTGGGTGATGCACACCACACGATTTCTTCTAACAACATCATAACACAAGTTAGTTTTAAGATTTTCCTAAGTTTTAGCATGGGAGGACAACCCTAACCCCTATTACATGCGACAAATCCTAAGACAAAAGGTACTCCCTAGATCACTAAGTTAAAGACAAGTGATATGATGGATAACTCATGGAAGGGGAAGGGGAAACTTCATGTATTGACACTCAAAGTCATGTAAGATGATGCATATGTCTTTAATCTTGTTAGACTAGATTTTGTGAACTAAGAATGTTCAATACATAAGCCTTTAAGAGGGAGATTTAGCTTTGAGTCACCATTTCCTCACACTATTTCTTACTACCCCTTTCTTTGTTTATTTATTTTCTTTCCTTTATCAAGTCACTTTTTCTTTAGATATGCATTATTAAGCATGGGATCAGGGGTATTTTCCTCATAGCAAAGTGGCATATATCGAGCTTTATAAAAAATTCTTTTAACTTTTTTCATTTTCTCTTCACCTCTAGGCTTTTTGGCTTTCATTGGACTTAGGATTTCTTAGCTAGACCTTGCTAAATGACATATGAGTAACCAAACATGAACTGAAATAAATTCTATGAATGAGATGGAAATGAATGGGGATGATGTAAAGTGTTATGTATGGTGAGGACATAAGTATGCTACATCAACCTAATCACTAGTAGTATAACATGAATTAAGGCTTGATGAAACTTCTAAAGGATAATTATGTCCCCATGGTACGATGAGGCAAATAGTAAAATTGTTAATGTTATGAAGTATTGTTAGATGACACTTTAGTGTTAACCACATTCACAACCATCTTAGAAGTTATAACACCATGTCTAAGTATAAAATCCATACACGGGAGCATAGCACAAGAAGTGAAGTGAACAAGTTAAACCAAAGTACCATGACAATGTGCAATAAAAGCATAGTGTACCAACTGAAAATGAATGTGTCATCTGAGGTGGATGGGAGAAAAGTTGATATACCATGGCCAAATCATTTGACGAGTGATGAAAAATCATCATATGTATAAAGGATAAAACTAGAAGAGTAAGTATGAGTTTGGAGTGAAGAAATTTGAGGTCCTATAGACTTCCCAACAGATTTTTCATTTGATCTCTTGTTGGGCACTAAGTCTAGATACTTTCAAACTATTTTTCTCACTATTTTAGGACAATTTTTTTGCTGTCCAAAACTACCCACAAGATCTGAACTTTACCCACTTTGAAATTTTCCCACAATCTTTGGTTTGATTCTCTTTAATTCCACTTGTTATATGGTTTAATTATGGAATGTTTTGCTGTCCAAGTTAGCTTTATTTAACATGCATTAAACATCAAACACACCTATAGAATCTTTAACAACTACAAGCTGAAAATACTAAGAAAACATGACAAATGTACACATGTGTTTTTGGTCAACATGACCCTAGAAAAACCTCCATGGGGAAAACCAGTAAGATATATATATATATATATATATATATATATATATATATATATATGGATATCTCAAATTAAGAGATACAACAAAGAAATACAACAAAAGAACTTGATACAATATCAACTCCTCTCAATATGCTTTGGAGTAATTTATTTCTTTGTGCCTGCTAGCCTTAAAAGTGTGCGCCCTTTGCCTTGGTGTGTGTCTTCCTATAGCTTTTCCTTGCTTTATCCCTTGCCTTTCCTTTGCCTTGATTTTATGTAGAATTGTGCCCCTTGCCTTGGAGAAATCACCCAATACTATGGTGCAACCCTTGCAACTCACACCAACAAGTGCACCCTCACACACTAGTGTGCCCTCTATACACAAGAGTTCACCCAATCCAAGTATGTGTGCCTCAACTCTAGGATGCATCCTCTCACAAGCTAGATGCGCCTCCTGTTGATATTTTGATGTAACTACGGAAGATATTATTTTGTATTTGTATTGGTCAAACCTCGAGAAGGTTATTGTAATCTTATTGTATAAATCGGCTCAAAATAAATTATTATTTTATCATTATACTTATTGTAAAAGTCAAAACAAACCCTCTTAGGGTTGTGTCTTTTCGGGAGTCAATTTATGTGTATAAATAAAGATCGAGTTCCTCTCATTTGTATACACACACAACTCACATTCTCTTGTGTATTTGGAGCATAACAAAGAAGGTCTAGCGCAATAGGTCTTGGTTTCTTGGTCTTTGGTATCTTGATCCTGGTCTATTTGTGGAGAGCTATAACGTGACATTGTATTGTTTGAAGGAATCTATACTGAAGAATTGGTTGTTGGGTTTTCTCCCCCACGAGGGTTTCCCAGGATATATCTTATGTTTTGTGATTTTTTTTATCTTTCAGTGATCCTATTACATGAAATTGTTAATGAATGTTAAAGAAGATAACTGTAACTTCTAAAATTATAACATGGTATCAGAGTAGGCCTGAATATAAGACAATTTGCAGATCTAGAAGAAAAAAGGAGTCGTTTTTCTTGATAGGAGTGGTTTCCGGACAAGACAATACCACCAACAAGTACCCTAGTGGAGCACATCTTTTTCCTAGATCAGATCTTCAGAATCCATAATTTGTGATTTAGGGGCAGGATGACTATCAAAACCAATATTGATGAGAAACTGGAGGGAGATGATAACTTCAGAGCCTAGAGGTACAAAGTATTCCTCCTCCTAGAAGAACATGATATAGATAAGTTCACTAAATAATAGGTTTCAGAGCCAAAGGGTGATGAGGATAAAGCAAAACACAAGAAGGATATGGTCAAAGCAAAGAGGATTATTGCAGACTCCATTAAGGACCATATTATTCATCACATATCTTCATTATCCACTCCAAAAGAAACGATGGATGCCTTAACCCGACTGTTTGAAGGAAACAATATCAACCAAAGAATGACCTTGAGAACTCAGCTAAAGAACGCGAGGATGCAGAATTTAGAAACCATCTTTTCTTACTTTTCAAGAGTGAACCAGATCAAGGAGCATATAGAAGCCATTGGTGATACAATGAATGGAGAAGAAATGTTGATGACCACCTTGAATGACCTCCCAAGGTCACAGGATGCATTGATTCAAGTGATATGCTCAAGAAGGAAGCTACCCAAGTTCAGTAGGCTATGGGAAGATTGCAACAAAGAAGAAGCAAGGACAACAACAAGATAAGAGAATATGACAGATGATGATCATGCCCTAGCCGCCCACACCAGGAAAGGAAAGAGAAAGAAAGAACCCTCCTCACCCAAGAAGTTTCAGAACGGCTAAATAAATAACCCAAATATTAAATGTTTCTATTGTCAGAAAATGGGACACATTGCTAGGAATTGTTCCCTCATTCAGAGACCAAGGGAAAAGAAAGGAGGTAAAAGGAATCATGTTCATACAGCTAGAGATCATGAGCCACCCAAGAAGGTTGCAAAGGAAGATGAATCAAGTGATGAGGATTATGTTCTTATCTCAACCCTTACAGGAACTGCCACTCATGGAAGTGATATTTGGCTGGTGGACAGTGGTGATTCCAAGCACATGACATGTTATAAAGACTCCTTGTCTAACCTTACTGATAAGGATTCATCGCATAAGGTGAAATTGGGAGATGACTATCAATATCCAATCAAAGGAGTAGGAGAAGCCCCCTACAAGTTAGTCTCAAGAAAGCCAATGAAGATGAAGGAAGTTCTTTATGTCCCTAGATTGAAGAATAATCTTCTCTCGATTTCAGCATTAGATGAGAAGGTTTACAGAGTTGCATTTGTTGATGGACAAGTTCTTATGTGGCATAGAGAAAAGACTTTTGATGATTCTTTGGTGATTGGAGTTCAAGAGGGAGGACTCTACAAATTGAAAGGGCGATCAAATTCAACATTAATTCATGACATTGTGAATCCCAACAAATTATCGCATAGGAGATTTTCTGACCTACATTGCAAGGCCCTACCGAGTGTGATCAATATGGTGACGGGACTACTAGAGATCCAGGAAAATCGAGATGATGTGTGCAAAGGTTGTGCATAAGGAAAGAATGTGAAGCACTCCTTTCCCAACAATGGTACCAGAGCCAAACGAGTATTGGATATCGTGCACTCAGATGTGTGTGGGCCGATTTCAGCAAATTCACTAAGCGGGGCAGAAGATAAAGACCTTGAGATTAGATAATGGAGAATTCACTTCAGAGGAATTCAAAGAATATTGCAAGGAAGCTGTGATTGAGAGGGAGCTTTCTACTCCATACAATCCTCAACAGAATGGAGTGGAAAAAAGGAAGAATCAGACGATCATGGAAGTAGTGAAGGCTATGATCCATGATCAAGATCTACTTATGCATCTGTGGGTAGAAGCAACAAATACTCTAGTGTATGTGTAGAAAAAAAGTCCCCACAAAGTTCTTGAAAACAAGACACTAGTGGAAATGTTTTTAGGAGAGAAGTTAGAAGTCATCCATCTAAGGATATTTGGCTGCCCCATATTTGTGCATGTCCCTAAGGAAAAGAGAAAAAAATTGGATCCATCCGGAAAGAATGGTATATTTGTTGGTTACAGTGACACATCAAAGACATACAAGATATATATTCCTAGTCACCAGAAAGTTGATATTAGTTGAGATGTCACCTTCGATGAGAGTGCAACTGTTCAATAAGATTTCCGTGGTGAGGGTTTTTAGTTAAATTCAGAAAAACCACATTTTCATTGAGAGTGCAACTTTCAACAAATCAAAACAAGACTATGCAAAATAGGTTCATGAGGAGGAGAATGAAGTTACTAGAGTTTCAGAGGTAGAAGTAGTTGAACCAGATGAAGTCATTTATGAGGATAATGACATGGAAGAACCTTAGAGGCCAACATAGATGCCTTCTCGCAAGAGAAGACCAACTTGGGCATAGGAGCTCATCAAAGATGTAGAAAGATATGGTGCCCCACAAAAATATCTTAGGGAAAGTAAGAATCCAAAACCGTATTCCAACTATGTGGCATGTTTGTGTGATATCATGGATGCAAAACCGTCCAGTTATGAAGAGGCTTCAGAAAAGAGGGTATGGAAGGATTCCATGGGGGAGGAATATCAGTCCATAGTAAAGAATGATGTCTGGGATGTGGTCCCCAGACCGAAGGAGAAATCAATAGTAAGTTCAGAATGGATCTACAAAATGAAACATGCCATTGATGGAAGTATTAAAAAGTATAAGGATAGATTTGTGGCTCGAGGATTCTCTTAGAAGGAGGGAATTGACTATAAGGATACATTTTCTCCCGTGGCAAGATATACCTTGATGAGGACTATACTTTCGTTGGTCGTAGTAATGAAATGGAAGGTGTATCAGATGGATGTGAAGAAAACCTTCTTGAATGGTGAAATAAAATAGGAAGTATATGTGGAGTAGCCACAAGGGTTCGAGGTACATGACAGGGAGACGCATGTGTGCATATTGAAGAAGGATTTATATGGATTAAAGAAAACACCCAGAGCATGGTATGGAAATATCGATAGTTTTTTGACGAGCTTAGGATTTACAAAGAGCAGTGCAGATCCTAACCTTTAATTTAAGGTTGTGGATGATGGTACAATAATACTATTGATGTATGTGGATGACCTGTTTATAACAGGTGTGGAGAATCTCATCTTAGAGTGTAAGAGAAAACTGGTTGTTGAGTTTGAGATGAAAGATCTTAGGATGATGCATTACTTTTTGGGTCTCAAGGTATGGAAGAGACAAGATGAGATCTTTCTGAATCAAGGGAAGTATGCAGTGCAGATCCTAAAGAAGTTTGGGATGTTGGATTGCAAGGAAATGGCTACACCTATGGTATCAAATATGAAGTTGTTTCAGGATACGACTTCAGAGACTATGGATGTTACTTTATATAGGAAGATGGTGGGTTTTTTGATGTACTTAATGAACATGAGACCAAATATATGTTTTTCTATGAACACCCTAAGTCAATATATGGCGCAGCCCATGCAGGTTCATTTGGTCGCAACAGAACATGTGATAAGGTACCTGAATGGTACATTGGATTATGGTCTCAGGTATGTAATAGACCATAATTTAAAGTTATATGGATATTCAAATTCATATTCGGATGAAAATATTCTTGATTGGAAGAGTACTTCGACATATTGCTTCAGTCTAGGCTCCAATATGGTTTCGTGGAGCAACATGAAGCAGTCATGTGTAGCACTCAATATGACTGAGGCTGAATATGTGGCAGCATGTGCAACATGTAGAGAAGGAGTGTGGCTTCAGAAGTTGTTGTCTGAGTTATTTGGTCTCAAACTGGAGGCAACCTGCATTTGGTGTGACAACCAGAGTTGCATGAAGTTTTCATATAATCTGGTGTTCCATGACATGTCAAAGCATATCAAGATCAAATATTACTATATCAGGTATATGGTGCAGAGGGGAGCAATGAGGCTCCAATACGTGACTACCAAGGAACATGTTGCGGACATGTTGACCTAGCCATTATCGAGGACAAAGTTTGAGAACTTCAAGGACAAGCTTGGCGTGGTGCCTCTTCAGAGGGAGTGACAAGGTACAAATGCATTGTAGGGTAGTGGATGTCCTGGGGACATGTTGTAGTTATTTAAGAGGTACCCACATGCCTTGGATGCATTGGCTGTGAAGTCATAGGGGTGCACTTGATGAGGTACATATGCATTGCGGGGTAGTGGATGTCATGGTGACATGTTGAAGCTATTTGAGAGCTACCCACATGCCTTGGATGCATTGGTTGTGAATTCATGTTGTACTATCGATATCCAATGATGTATAGATTCACATGTTCAATAGTCAATGGTCATGAGCTCATGTGGTAACAAAGAATACCTTCCTAGTTAAGAGGGAGTGTTGATATTTTGATGTAACTACAGAATATATTATTTTGTATTTGTACTGGTCAAACCTCGAGAAGGTTATTGTAATAATATTGTATAAATCAGCTCAAAATAAATTATTATTTTATTGTTATTCTTATTGTAAAAGTCAAGGCGGCCCCTCTTAGGGTTGCCTCTTTTGGGGAGTCAAATTATGTGTATAAATAAATGTTGAGTTCCTCTCATTTGTATACACACACAACTCACCTTCTCTTGTGTATTTGGAGCATAGAAAAGGAGGTCTAGCATAAGAGGTCTTGGTTTCTTGGTCTTTGGTATCTTGGTATTGGTCTATTTGTGGAGAGCTATAACGTGACATTGTATTCGTTGAAGGAATCTATACTGAAGAATTGGTTGCTGGGTTTTCTCCCCCACGAGGGTTTCTTAGGATATATCTTGTGTTCTGTGATTGTTTATATTTCAATGATCCTATTACATGAAATTGTTAATGAATGTTAAATAAGATAACTATAACTTATAAAATTATAACACCTCCTCTCTTTGGATGCACCCCTCCTCTAGCTTGTGCACCTCCTCACTTGAATGTTCCCTTGCTTCAACACTTGCACCCAATCTCCATGAATGCTCCTCAAGGAAGCTTGCACCCTCAACAATGGCTTCTCCTCCAAACCCTTTACCTCATGCACCCTTCTTCTCCTTAAGAAATGTGCCCAAGTCCTCTTCCTCTCTTCCTCTCCTTCACTCCAATCTCAAGAGTGAACAATGAGCCTCCTTTTCCCTCCTTTGCCTCCTTTAGCCTAATCCATAAGGCTAACCTAGAAAACCAAGGGCTCATATTCACTCTATGCCTTCATCCAAGATGAGTGGATGACATTAGGTCTCATAAACCCACTTAAGTTTCCATAGTTTGCTTTATGTTCATTAATTCACACTTAAGTGAATTAAATGTCAGTTTATGAATTAAGTGACTATTCCACTTTATGACTTAAGTGAATAAATGTAACATCCCCATTATAATCCCCATTTTAATTAATTCTTATGTATATATAATATGTGGCTACGGCTAAGTGATGTAATATACAAATTGTATTTCAATGTTTTAATAATAAAATGTGATGTCAGCTACTAAGGGGACATGGACAAGAGATGAGGGATGAATTAATCCACAAGAGAGAGGAGTGTCTGGGATAATAGCCAAGAGGGGTCCAAGGGGGAAATTACCCATGTTTATGGATTTAACCCATTTTCCTAAATCTGCTATTGTATATGAACCTTCCCATTTCTGATTGAGTGTTTCCAAAGCCAATAATTGAATACATGTAAGAGGGTGGGTGTGAGTGGTCACATCCCAAAGTTATTGGGCACATGGGGATTGAGTACAATTAGCTTAGGGAAGAGTGTGACTCAATAAAGGAAAGAAAAAGAGAGGAAATTTAGATGGGTTTAGGGGGAAACAATTTTCAGTTAGTCAAATTTGTGCATGGGAAGGGGACAAAGAGCAAGAAAACAAAGCTAGAATTCAACGTAGTCGTGAAGGGATAATTCTAGAGAAAGATGGAGCACAATTGGAGTGAATTGGAGCTGGAAAAATGAAGAGACAGGTTGTCAGGCCTGAAGAGCTCCTCAGCAGACGTGAGTGGTCACATCCCAAAGTTATTGGGCACATGGGGATTGAGTACAATTAGCTTAGGGAAGAGTGTGACTCAATAAAGGAAAGAAAAAGAGAGGAAATTTAGATGGGTTTAGGGGGAAACAATTTTCAGTTAGTCAAATTTGTGCATGGGAAGGGGACAAAGAGCAAGAAAACAAAGCTAGAATTCAACGTAGTCGTGAAGGGATAATTCTAGAGAAAGATGGAGCACAATTGGAGTGAATTGGAGCTGGAAAAATGAAGAGACAGGTTGTCAGGCCTGAAGAGTGAACTCCTGGGTGTGTTGCAATGAAACAACAAGTGGTTGTTGTTGGTTTGATGATAGTTTTACTAGTAGAAATCTCCCTTGAATTCCCAGTTGAAATATTCCTAGCTACCTGTGCCAGAGAGAACTTGATAAACGAATGGAAAATTCCTTGGGTTATCCCTTATAAACTGATGGTACATCCCTTGGGTTATCCATGATAAATGGATGGTTCATCCCTTGGGTTATCCCTGATAAATGGATGGTACATCCCTTGGGTTATCCATGATAAATGAATGATGCATTACTTGGGTTGGGAAGATCATGAGGAAGAGAGATGGTGGAAAAATCAGGATAGTTGTAGGAGAATATTAGTTGGGTTAAAATAGTTTTGTGAGTTGTGAGTGGACTGTGAGAGACCACCCTATTTTGTGGATTTCTAGCCTCAGCTCGAGGGTGACTGACTGTTTAGATTTGGAACAATCATTCTATGGTTGGGTGGAACATTCATCCCAAGAAGCTGGTTGCACGATTATTGTTTAAAGATAAGTGTTTTATCTTATACTGAGTTATTTACATGTGTTATTGCTATGCATGAACTCTGCATGAATGAGAATGAATTATATGCCGCTATTTAGTTGAATCTCATGTTGATTATTAGAATTCTTCAGATGCATATGTTTTATGGTTATTTCCGTAGCTAAATATGTTAAGAACCAAATATCAATATAGCATAGAAAAACCTCAGAAAA
>CBVK0103178903.1:0-10510 GCA_900067695.1 Picea abies | reverse complement strand
ATGTTCTATAATACTAGTTTTCATGAGTCCAAAGGGTCTCTACACTTAGCCTTTTTTCCCTTCGCAGACTTGCAGACTCGCAGAGGTAATGTTCTACGATGCTAGTTTTCATGAGTCCGAAGGGTCTCTACACTTGGTCATTTCTCCCTCTTCACGGACTTGCGGACATACAACTCTTTACCTCTTCTTCATAAGTTCGTCTGAAAGTCTCAACACTTTGTCATTTCTTCATCCTCGCGGACTTGCAGACGTACAACTCTTTACCTCTTCTTCATAAGTTCATCCGGAGGTAATGTTCTATAATACTAGTTTTCATGAGTCCAAAGGGTCTCTACATACCTCTTCTTCATAAGTTCGTCCCAAATTCTCAACACTTAGTCATTCCTTCATCTTCGCGGACTCGCAGAGGTAATGTTCTATAATACTAGTTTTCATGAGTCCAAAGGGTCTCTACACTTAGCTTTTTTTCCCTTCGCAGACTCGCGGAGGTAATGTTCTATGATGCTAGTTTTCATGAGTTCGAAGGGTCTCTACACTTAGTCGTTTTTTCCTTTGCGGACTCGCGAAGGGATTGTTATACGATACTAGCTTTCATGAGTCCAAAAAGTCTCAACACTTAGTCGTTTTTCTCATCTTAGCGGGCTCTCGGAGTCTCGAGCTCCCGGAGGTAAGGTCCCACGACTTTCACTTTTATGAGTCTATGGAGTCTTGGTACTTAGCCATTTTTCCCTCTACTATCGTTGCATGGCATGATACGTAGGGTGACACTGGGTACACATAGCACTTGATACATGGAATTTCTCAGGGTGACACATGGCCTTGTTCCATCAGGACACGTGGCGATGCTAGTCAGCAAGGTACGTCGCGATGACGTCGCCTTTTTCCCTTGGTCCCGTTCCAACAAGATTCACCAAGATCTTCAGCGAAGTTTGTGAATTTTCTTCCAACCCAGTACACTATAAACTAATTAATTTACTTTTAATTGATTATTCAAGGTTTTCTTCACAATAAAATAAATACACAGCAGAAAATAAATGTCCAAGAACTGAAAGTAAAGTAGACAACAATCACATCACAAGTACACAATTGTTTTTGGACAAACGTCCCCGGAAAAACCCAAGATGGGAAAACCGGTGTAGCAGATCTGAGATTTTATTATTATTTAGCAAGGCAATATAGAGTTCTCTTACAGTACAAATTGGTCCAGCCAAATACCAAGCAAAATGCTCGGCCAAACTCTTCCCCAACACTTGTACGACCCCTCTCTGCAAATCCTTGAACCAAAACGTGCCTGATGAGACCCTTGCGTAAGCCTCTGCGCAATATCGTACGATTGTCTTTGTGGGTGTTGCGTCACTTGGTACGGCGGCCCTCAGATCTGAGATAAAGTCCTCAGCAAATGCTGAAGATGTGTGTGCCAATCTACTTGATGAGTCCTCCTCTGTCTCCCTGCAAACCCTCACACTCAAATCTGCAATCAATCTCTCTGTAGATCGATCTCTCCTTCTTGTGCGCACTCTTAGCCCAACCAATCTCTTTATTCTTCATTGAGCAAGTGAAACCCTAATATCCAAAAGGATTGAGGGCTGAGATCAACCCTCACCCTCATGATGAGATCAATGGTCAAGGTTAAAAGACCACAACTTAATTATTTTTCACTTTAACTTTAGAAAAAGTACTCAATAAAGTCAACTGAAGATTATAACATATCAACAGTTCTTTTCCTAAGTTAGACTTAAGAAAATATTTAATTAATTGACTTAGCTTAAGTTTCATTGTTCTCCATCACCCTAGGACATTGTAATGATGATGGAAGACCTTCCTTGCTACAATCTCAATAGAGTTTTCATTGCGGCCTCACCCCGATGGATGGTCTAGATCGTCCCTCGTGCTTCCAAGGTCATTTTGACCAGGAGGCTCCGACCGTCTCACTTTCCACGGACCCAACGGCCCAAGATTGTCCACGTTCACTCCTCAACAGATCAACGACCCTTGTTAATTTCGAAGTAGGGCATTGTGCTTAGTGCATATGAAGGGCCAAGATCGTTCCCTTCAGCCCAATCAACGGGCGAGGTCGCATCTCGACGACGTCCCGATAAAGGGCCCGATTTTATTCATCGTGCCAAATCCACGGTCACGATCCTTTTGAAATAAATTAGGGTTTCTCCACTAACTTAACAGTCCACGCCTGGACTTAGCCATTTCGTGGATACCTTTCTTTGAGTCCTTCTCAAGTCTTACCAAGCCTCAAGGGTGCTCGCGCTTGACGAAGGTACTCCATGATTTTCTCGAGGCTTCTTCACAGTATCGTATTGTTTGAAAAATTGGTTGAGGTCGAGCATTCCTACGTCATGGCACACAAGGTATATGTGTGTGTGCATGAGAGAACATGCATATGCCATAGGATTACAGCGATACACACAATGAGTAGGGATGTCTCTCCCCTCAAGTTAGTGTAGAGACCTTGAATTATACACGTGCATAACAACCATAAAGATTTGTATCCTTTCCTTTATACCAAGCACACAGCTTTATTCACAGGCATATATTCATAAATAATTCTCACGAGACATGAAGTATTCGCAAGCAAGATTGTAAAACTCTTCACAAAATTAAGCATTATGCGCAATTTCCGGTGTCTCCAGAATACACAATTTGATTTGCAGACCAAATGGTTACATCTAAATTGTGAAATTTCCAGGTCCTATCAGCTTGCCTTCTTGGTCTGTCTTTGACCAAGCAAAGGCTCTAAGTTTTCTGCTGTCTTCTTTTTAATTTTCTGCTGTTTTATAACAGCCAACAGTCATGTTTAGTTTTATGCTGATTGTTATGGTTGTAGTCTCAATTTGGGTGCTCTAGCATGTAGTTTCAGTCATAGGAAATTAGTACATGCATCTCAAATAACTACAACACACCTAATACATCTTTTATGCTGAAAAATGGACAGATCTAAGAACTAATAGCATGCATTTGTAGACACAGTATTTTTGGTCAACATGACCCTGGACAAAACCCCCCCTGGGAAAACCAGTTTTAGATCTAGATGTATATATGAGGTAAAGCAAATATGGGTTACAGTAATCACAATACAAGATGGAACCTGATACAATAGCAACTCCAGAAGAGAAGATATACAAGCTCTATCTGCCAGAAGCACTCCAGGATGGTGCGCCCCTCAAGAAAACTGCCAGAACCACTGTAGATGCTCCAGAAATCAACTGTGATTCCAGAATGGAAAACCCCTCCACAGGAATGAAGCTCCTACTGCTGTCCTCACTCTGCAACTGACCTCGCTGAAATCTGATGGCTAGAAATCCCACCAGGAAGGAAATAGCCTGCCAAAGCCATGCGCCCTCCTCAACAGAAGAATCTCTCCAATAAAAAGTAGAAGCAAGTTGCTCCAAGCTATCCTCAAGGAAAGCTAGCGGCCTCCTCCTCCAATCCTCATGCAAAAGATCTCATCTCCATAGCTAGAGTCCTCCTCCTCCAACAAGCAAAACCCTCTATGAACAATGCGCCCTCCTTAGACTCCTTTGCCCCTCTTTGGGCAAGAATAGGGTAACCTAAGAATTAATGGTTGAGATCAATCCAAATCAATGGATGAGATCACACCAAATAATTCTAACTCATAACCCACTTTTGGGTTAAGTTCCCTAAGTCTACTTATGTCTCCAAAATCACCACAAAGTGATTTAATGTTCACTTTTGCCAAAAGTGACCAAAAAGCACTTTAACCAAAGTCAAAGTGAAAATAGACAAAAGTACTAGGTACAAAGTGTCTAATCCTTCCCACATGTGCTAAGGAGGACAAAAGCACATGGGAAACACCTCCCAAGGTACAAATCTCAACATAAATATTATACTGTTCATTTAACCATACACATAATCATGTCAATACACAGAGGTGGACGAGACACTTATCTACAGGAAATTGAGATATGCTAAGTACTATTGTAGAGAGAACTGCTCTCCACCCAACCGTAGGCAAGGTTGCATTAAACTTCACTACAACCAACCACCCCCGAGCCAGGATACAATATCACGAGAGGCGTTCAACAAGATCTTCTTCCGTGACCCCTTCTGCCCTGCCCTGCCCTTTTCTTCTCGTCTTCCTCCCTCGGGACCTCGTGGATCATGCCAGAAACTTCTTGAAGTTAGTTGTCAATCCGTTCTTAACTCCTTCAAGAACTATTCCAACTACCATCTTGGTTGATAACCAATTTCCAGGGTAGAGGACAGTTCGGATCCATATCATTTTAATTACGCAGGGTACTGCTTTGCAGATTCATTCAAAACAGTGATGGCCTCCCTCTCGCCCACTCCTCTCCTGACATCGTAACCTATGAAGGCCGTCCCTTCAACAGTAACTCAGCATTCTCTTATTTTATTAAAAACTAAACATATATGTATATATATATAGAAATATTACAAAATCTATCAAGGTCCATTGTTTAACCTTGATCACCCACGGTTCAGCTTATTGTTTTGCCATAATAACACTTATAATTACAGACAGGGGAAAACAGGGGTGTTACAGTATGAAAACGTTTGTGCTGATTTAAAATGGCAGTTGGGTGCAGCAAGATGCAGCGGTGTACTACAAAGAGAGACTACAACAGCAGCATGGATGTTGACGACAATGTACGACATATGGCAGAAAGTACATCACAGTACAGTGACGGTGTCGTATGGTGGCAGCTGATACGATGGTTGCCGGTATGGCAATGGTCAACCTTAGATCAGAATGAAAGCTCAGATACCAACTGGAATAGATTCAATCAATTTTCTCTGACTCAAAATTAATGAGAAGCAATAAAATATAAATTTATAAGAAGATGAATAATAAGATGCTTTTTAGAATAAGAGGGCCCAAAGTATATAATCATAAGGGAGCTGCCTTACTACCTTTCCGTGAAAGGTTATGTCTCTTTGTTAATTGTTGATTTACTTTATTATGTTCTTTCTTCTCATCTTCTATTACTTTATTGATATTTATTTATTTCCTTGCTTATTAATTTATGTATCTAACATTGTATAAACCCTTCTGCCTTTGTTTCAGCGTTGTAAATATTGTTCTATTAATATAAGATATATTTTACAAATATATATATATAGTCATAGAATATATATTACAAATATATAGTTTACCAATGGAATAGTCATAGACAAATGGCATTAAGAAAGAAAGGGGTTGTTATACACACAACAAATAGCCAAAAATAATTGGTTCCATGGCAGCTGAATTTTAATGGCATGTTAATTTTGTTAAATTTAATGCAGCTGCAAGAGCCCTTCTCCAAGAGGATGGCAAAGACCCTAGTTGAGATCTAGGGCCCCCAGTACACTCCTGGGGTTCTTGGTCTGGGACCAAGCAGTTAGAGCCATGGAAAAAGACCCTAGTTGGGCCCCCAGTGTATTGTTGGGGTTCTTGGTCAAGGACCAAGCAGTTTGATGATGTAAGTCCCTAGATGTGTTCTAAGGCCCCTGGACGTGTTCCAGGGAATCCTTGCTTGGTGCTTGGATTGATCCTTGGTTGTGTACCTTGCTGGATAAGACCCTAGTTGTGATCTAGGGCTCCCAAATGAGTTCTGGCCCCTGGGGTATCCTGGTTTGGGACCAGGCAGTTTCTTGGTTAAGTACCAAGCTGAGATAATGTGTGACCCTCTTCTCTCCCGGGATGGTCCATGAGACCTGGGAGCAGTTAAGAAGAAGGGCATGATCACATCATTGACCTTCCTCGTACGCTGGGATGATAAAAGCTTACAAGTTATATCATGAGACTCATGTGGACATTCTACCATTAAAGAAGAACTTTCCTTGTTGACTTTTATAATTTAACATTTAATATTTTATATTATAAAATATTATTTGTTTAATTGTTAGGGTTTAAACCTAACCCTAAAATTAAGTCTAAAGAGCTAGCCCTAACCTACCTACCAAAACTATAAATTAAAGAGACCTATCCTCACTCAACACACTCACACTCTCTCCTAGCCAAGTTTTTGGTCTAAGGTTTTCTGCGGCTCCTATTGTTTAGTTGCTAAGTGGCTGTGGCCCCCTCTATGACAGGTTTTCTTGGTGTGTTAAGGTTTGCTACAGCCACCGTGGGTTTACCCTCTCCAGTCTCCTGCTGCCACTGACCCTAAGGGTCTTTCCAGCCAGCCATAGGTCTCCCTCTGGTTGCTGATTGAAGTTTCTGGGTCCTCTTGCTGGTGCCACCTTTGCTGTTAAGTGTTTCTCTTGCTGGTGCTCTTGCTGGTACAGCCTTCTCTTGCTGGTGCTGCCTTGTTTTGCTGGTGACTGCCTTGCTGTCTAAATACTTGCTGCCCTTTGTGTGCTGCCACATCTTGCATGCTAGCAGACTAGTATTTCTGGGGCTGTTCTGGAACTGCTGGAACAGTCTTTTTGTGGACTGTAAGAGTTAAGGCTGCTTGGGGTTTTTCTTTCCAAACTAGGTTGAACAGAGCTTTGCATCCAGCACTATTACTTGACAGTGGCATGGTTTCTTGTTGGTCAGTTTTCTGGTCCATTCTTCTTGGCAATTTGTTCTAAGGATCATGATGAGATCTACCCTCAGGGTTTGATCAATGATCCCTTAAATCTTTTTCTGAGCATACATCTAAGAGGATAACAGCAACATATCAGGTAATCTTGTTTTTGTTCAGTTAAGGAAATGCTTAAGTAAGTGTTCTTTCAGTTACTATTTCATGCTATCAGATTATGTATCAGAAATTTTAATCTCTTGCTGATTATAGCATACAGTAGCTAATGTTTAGAAATTAAAATTAAAATATTTCTGCTTTAGCTAGCTACTGTTTATTTTCCCTTAAATTCTAACAAATTTGATTAGCCTCTCCATGACCTCTCCATAGCTTCCAAATTTGATAAGTATTAGATAACAATGCTTAGAGTGACATGTACCTATTAAGTGACCATGGGTAAAGTATTCACTGACTACTACCACAGTAACCCCTAAACTTGATAATGGAAGAACTTGTTTCAGAAGGTCTTCCCACAATTCATAATTCATACTTTTACTTTTATCATGGTTCAAAGTACAGAAAGTGACAAACAAGGCTTGACAAAAATAGGGGGATTAGAAGGTCTATCCTTTTTGTCATAGGAGACAAGGATTTGGAAAGTCTTGCAATAAAATTGAGTTATAGCAAACCTTGGCAGTATTATTGGATATGGCAATCTGCTATTAATAAATTAATACACTAAAGTGTTTGGAAACCCAAAGTGAAATTTCAAAGAGTTCAACTCTGAAATTGTGAATGGAATGTACAAAGAAAACCAACAAGAATAATTATGGAGATAAGCATTGCTTAGATATAGACGATACCAGAACTGTAAAGTTGAGTCCGCTATCTCCCAATCCTCACTTTGATAAGACACACATCTGTGGGAAACAAAGAATTCATTAATTTTCTATCATCATTTTTTATCATATCTTAATAAAAAGAATCTAAATGCAAGAACACCACTGTTATAAACAACAAAAATAGTCCACACCAAGAACACCGAACTATAAAAAACACAAGTTCTAATTTTGTATTACAATTGAAGAAAATCGTTCAACAAAACCTTATTACAATTGAAGAAAATCGTTCAACAAAACCTTGACCCTCTAAAATAGCCAAAAAAAAAGATCCATATTTATGTCTTGAATTGGTTGTCATTTATTTCCTTTCTTCATATGAAAAACTTGGATTCTTGATATTTCCAGAAAACTTCTTTGTATTCCTACAACATCAGTGTTTCCCACTGTGGTGGTTCAAGCAGTAATTTTCTATCATCATTTTTTATCGTATCTTAATAAAAAGAATCTCAATGCAAGAACACCACTGTTATAAACAACAAAAATAGTCCACACCAAGAACACCCAACTATAAAAAACACAAGTTCTAATTTTGTATTACAATTGAAGAAAATCGTTCAACAAAACCTTGACCCTCTAAAATAGCCAAAAAAAAAGATCAATATTTATTTCTTGAATTGGTTGTCATTTATTTCCTTTCTTCATATGAAAAACTTGGATTCTTGATATTTCCAGAAAACTTCTTTGTATTCCTAAAACATCAATGTTTCCCACTGTGGTGGTTCAAGCAGTGTATCCATGCCTAATCTACTTTAAATCTTGCCCATAAAACAATACAGTTATTATGCGCCAAGTTCCCCATTATATATCCAACCAGTTCAAATAGTATTACAGTTATTTTACACCACAAGCTACAAACTTTTGCCATCGTCCTTCAGTCCTTCCTTTGAGACAAACTAGCAACTAAAATCCTAACTATATAATAGCTTTCAAAAGTGAATTTCAGAAGTCAAATTAACAGCCAACTCTGTTTTCAGAAACTTGCTATGATTTTGAGGGATAAGAAAACATTCTCATGTACAAACATGTCTTCAATATGTCTATCGCATCATGCACTTACTAAATTTCCCATTAAGAATCCAGTATCTAATTTTATCATCTTAAGAAATTTTTAGTTTTTTTAAAATGCTGCTTATATTAACAGAAAATATGATACAAAGATAATACAAAAATGGACGTAAGTCTACACAAAGGACAAAAGAAAATCCTTTAGGTCAGACTGCATGTCAGGTCTTTACAAAGGAAAGAGCTTTTGCCTATAAATTGTACATCTAACTCATCAGAAATACGCTGTCTGAAAGAAGAGATATATAACACACTATCATTGAAAACAACTTCTGACAATACTTGTGAAGTCCTTACATCAGGGGAAGTCAAAATGGACATTATCTCAGACCTTCAATCCTTGACAACATTGAGCATTGGCAAGTTTTCTGAGATGATGCACTTCATAAACAACTTGGGAGAATTTACCGATAGCAAAGCTGATTGGAGAAGTTTAGATGAGATCAGTGGTCAAGTTGAGGAAGTTGAATTGGAAGATGACAATAAAATCCCAAAAGGTTTGGTACCTTTGGAAAGAATTTTTTATCTTCGTGATAAGATAAGATAATTTTATTAGTGTCCAACAAATGACCACAAAAGTAGGTCGATGGGACTGAGAGCTACACCAAGTATGAGTACGATGTGGGAGTGCAATCACAACTCCTAGATAATGCCAAAAATAACATAAAGAAATTAAGAAGTAAGTACTCCTAATGATTGCTTAGGAATTAACATTGGAACAGAAGCAAACCCTAAAATGGTTAAGGTTGGAAAGGGCACTTCTGTAAAGGAGAGAAAGCAAATAGAAGAGTTAATCCGAGAGTATGGGGATGTGTTTGCGTAGTCATATGGTGACTTGAAGGCTTACAAAGGTGTTATCATTCAACACACTATTCCTTTAAAGGAGAATGCTAAACCTTTTAGACAGAAGTTAAGGAGAATCAACCCAAAACTTGTTAATTTTTTAGAACCCAGCAATCAGAAATTTTATGCCAATAATTTAGCAACTCATAATTTAATCTACTGCTGATATAAATTCTGTAAACTATGCAGAAAATTTACAGCTGAGTTTTAACAATTAAAAATGCACAACAGAATCATAACAGCACACACATTTGAACACAGATATTTCTAAGCAATGCCTCTGGAAAAACCCTGAAGGGAAAACCAGTAAATGAGAGGATTTTATTGGTTTCAGAGGAAGAAAATAATTACAGCAGCTAATTCAGAAATGTCTTACAGCCCAACTGTTTTTTCGGCCCTGCAAAATCTTTCCTCCAGCTGCAAATTCTCCCTCTTCCTTGGCCAAATCACCCTCTTCAGCTCTCAACTCAATGTGTGCCTCTCACTCTCCTTAGATCTGCTTTTATAATCTCTTAATAACCAAATCCCTAACCCTACGATCTCAACGGTCGAGATTAGATCTTGTCTTCCCAAGATCGACGGTTGTGACTTAATCTCTCGTTGAATAAATAAAAGCCACATTAACTTTATAAATGCAATTATAAAGTTAAATATCTATAGAGTGTCGCATGGACACCTCCGCATGCTAGGCACTGCCAATGCAAAAGTACCTATCCGAGCTACCCCAAAAACTAACACTCCCTCTTAGTGAGAAGATACTTTTGGAACCTCCAAATGGATCTGTCTCCAACCCCATCACTCCATCTGTTGTTGTAGTTGCTCCCTCTAAACCAAAAAGCTTCCATGCCACCTGCATTGGATCTTGTGTTGAAGACCTGTTCCTCCTCTCCATGCCCTTAGGAGTCTCCTCACACTCCTGAGCATTCAACTATGTCATCTCATACCAGCCGAGACTCCTGACAGTACTGGAAGTAGCCTCACAACCACCTGTCACTGACACTGATCCAAGATCCCCTTGGACTCACACATAGGTTGTCCCAGCCAAGGCTGTTGGGAGCGGGAGAAGGAGTAGGAGTGTCGATTTTCAAAAATTTCCGGGAGTGGGAACGTTTCGGGAGCGTTTTTTATATAATACATAAAAATATATATTTCGATGCATATATATATAAAAAGCATGCATGCAAAATGTCAAATCAATTGCAAAAAACATGAAAACATAGA